>CAVNYN010201766.1:0-25403 GCA_963692815.1 Nyctanthes arbor-tristis
TGTTGAGAGAATAATCAGTTTTATTTTTATTAGCTTCTATAATATATTATGGGTTGATTTTCATAAATCCTAGATATAAAAAAAAATTGGGATTTTTCATATATGGTTTGAGGTGATAAATATTAAAAGAGAAATGTTGCGTCTGTTGATGTGGGTTAGATGTAATTGAAAATTCTTGAAGTATATGCATGTTATGAGAATTTTGGGTTTAAGGTTAATAAGGTTAATCTAAAGAATTTTGATAGGATGGAGTACTTGGGTTATGATTTAGCCGTTTTACAAGTTTAAATGGCTTGAAGTTATTCTTGGACATGAAAAGAAAATCATACAAGGGTTAGTGTAGAATTATGGAGAATTAGTATATGAAATTATGGGTTAGAAAGAAAACATTAAAGCTAGAATTTTGAAAGAAGGGTTCTTTGGGACTTTGAAATGAATTTTATAACATTTTGTTAAATTAAATGAAGCTTTTGGATTAATTGTAAGATGAAAATCTTGGTCTTTAATACAAAAGGAGAGTATAAGAGGTTAACATGAAATTCTATGAAAGCCAAGCATATATGTACAAGTTTAATAAAAGAATCAAGGCTAGAATTGGATTTTGGAAAGGATGAAGTTTCTGCCCGCCCAGCTTTAGAAGGCCATAACTGATTGTATAAGTGGGATTTTAACAAGATACAAGTTGAAAAATGATCCTCTATCAGTTGTCTATCATTGAAAATTCGAATGACATCATTTGGAGACCGGTAGGGGTTTTTATGAGATGTTTTGAGAGGATAGTCAGTTTTTACCCGAGAATGAGATTTTGGGAAGTAGGAAAATATTTTGGTGTTCTGATTGTGTTTTTTTAGCTCAATTTCATATATGATGAACATATATGAGTTTTTTATCTTCTAGGAGAATTTCATAAACATACGACATCATTTGTGATTTTAAAAATGGTTTTGAATGGGCATTACCAAACAGGGGAAAAACTTAACGATCCTTGTTGTAAAGAATTGAATTAAGCCTTGATTCAATAAGTTAGTGTTATAACCTTATGGATTAATATCATAGTGGTTGAGGAATTGGGTGAAGTTGAGAATACGTGCACTTAATGAATAATTTAATATTTAATAATAAATGTGAGAATTTATTGAAAGGTAAGAGTTTGTGTTTAAGAATGAGGGGTTAGTGTTGATGTATGGAGGGAATTTAAGATTTTAATATGTGATATCATTACAATTCTTAAGATGTAGTGAAGACAAGAATAATCATATGAAAAGAACAACTATATATTTAATTGGAAAGTAAAGGAATATAAGGAAATTTAATGAAATAGAGAATTTATAGTATCAAGGAAGTTTCATGTTTAGTTTAGGTGAAGAATTAAGTTATATGTGTGAATTGAGAAACAGAAAGGAATTAAATGTTAAGTGAAATTTTTATATAATGTTACAGGAAATGTGAAGGCCTAAAAGGAAGTGAAACACGAAAAGATGCTACTTAGCCGGTGAGTGGAACTTTCTCTTTTCTCTTGAAATGAAATTATTCTATTATGAAATTATAATATGATGATATGATTTTATGATAAAGTGCCATTATGGATTTCTTTGAAGGCCTATTCTTTCGCTTGGAAGGTTGATGAAATTAACGAATGAAACGCGTAATGATTTTCAAGGATATGATTTATGTAAAAATTTTTCTTATATTCAAGAAGTTTATGAAATTGAAAGTGTGATGTTTACGAATTTTAAATGATGCATGATTGAAAGAAACCCCCAAATGTGTATCCTATGTTATGATCTTCTGCCTACGGGCGAAGGGGCCTATATGACTCAAGCTGACCAAATGAACACCGCCCAGGTGAAGAGGTCTATGTAGCTATGGTTCAAGCTGTTTATTGTGCCGCCTAGGGCGAAGGGGTCATAAGGTACCTATGGCCCAAGCTGACCGTCTACGCGCGTATGACTTAATATCATGATCATGTCATATGTTGGATACTTTTTGGGGAAAGTTTGTGATGATCTTGAAATGAAATGACTTTTATGATGTTTTCAAGTAGATTTTATGACTATTTTTAAATGAGTAATGTTCACAATGTTCTCTAATGAATTTTATGATGTTTATGATGTTTTCTAGTATGCAATAATTTTATCAATATTGATATTATACTGGAATGATGTTTCAACCCACCATAACTTTATTATTACGGGTATTGTATTATTTACAACCCGCCATGACTCTATAAGCAATATTTAGTAACGTGGTTTTAATGATTTACTAATTGACATAATCCCAATTTAATTATTTTACGGGTAATGTTTTCTTTATAAGCCGCCATTATTCTATAACAAATAATTACTAACATAAATTTTAATAGTTTACTACTTGACATTATTATTATAATTTAATTCAATTACGGGCATTCTTTTCGTTATAACTCGCCGTCACTCTAAACACAACAATTATTAACATGAATTCTAATTGTTCCTAATTCAATTCTTTTAGGAGTACTGTTTTCTTTATAACTTTTCATAATTCTATAAGCAATAATTAGTAATGTGGAATCTAATTGTTTGTTAGTAATTGACATAACCCCAATTCAAATCTTATACTAGTATTGTTTTCCTTATAACCCTTCATAACTTTATAACCAACAATTATTAATGTGAACTCTAATTGTTTACTAATTGTTATTTATGAAATTAAAGTCCTAAGGTGGCCAGATTCTTTGATAAAATGGTATTTCAAATATGCTCGTGCGTAATCTTTGCTTTTGCACAATAACTACTTGATCATTCCTAAATACGTGGACTAAACATAACAACACTATATTTGTTGAACAGAGAAAGTATTGTCAATTACTTCGCATGCATTTTAGATAATGGAATCCAAGCACCCTTGTATTCATAACGTAGATTACATGATATTCTCTGTTTCAATTATTGTTATCTTAAGCCTTGAAACTAATTATATTGACAAATGACGATCAGACCTGGTACCATTCATTGAGAACCATAGATTTCATCACGGACTTCAGCGGTGCAACCACGTACTTCTTTCCACTTCGATTAATTCTCATAGCATTGCGATCGTCCATAACACCGAGCCAAAGTACTTCACTAGCGTGACCTCACAATTTCACTTTGTTTTTGGTTAAAGTTTATAATCATTACTCAGTCTATTCATGTATTTGCCAGCACGTCATGGTAACAGACTTCAAACAGTTTGGTTCCATTATGACAATATGACAGTTAAGGGAAAGGGTATTGTCGTCTAATCATTGGTCAAATGTTGATATGAAGGGAATTTTTATCAAAGTTACGTTTATGCTATTATTTTCTTATTGTTTAATATTTCTAATATTTTCTCTTTTTTAAATTTTACCTGCAAATAGGATGCTAGCACTGGTGTCCATGTATCATGCGTACAAGATCATTTTCGACATTTCGTTTGTGCAAAATATTGGTTGGAACTCCAAATTAGTCAAAACTTTAGAGCCATATTATATACAATAATAACGCTTGACTAGTAATATAATATACTAACGTGCAAAACATTGGTTTGACTATGAAAGTCAAACTTGCATTACACATTCAACGGGAAAAAACATTTGTCTAATATTCTGATGATGATGTTTCTCCAATTAGTATTATTATTTGTTCTGTTACGACAACATTTGTTTATGCATATACGACAACATTTGTTTATGCATATATTCGACAGATAAAGGTATAAATTTTAACTTTTCTTTAGTTAGTTATTATTTGTGGTTAGTGTTTTAAAAATAAGAAGAAACCTGAGATTAAGTTTTGGGTCTATATATAGCCCAAGACACATTCGTGTTGGTTTCTTGCACTACAGTCAAGGGGTCATTTCCTTCTCCTACAATCCCCTTGTAATATTCAAACAAGTTTTGGGTCTATACGTTATGGTTAATGCGTGATAAACACTAGATGGGGTCAGTTGTGAAAGACAAGTTTCAACACATATATGTGCACTTTTTAGAACATTATTTGTAGTAATTTTTATTAGCTTCTAGTAAATTATTTTTATTTCAAAACAAAAATTTACTACATTCGTCCCACAAAGATGATATAATTTTCTTTTTCCAACCCGTCCCAAAATATAGTCTACTTTCTTATTAAAAAAATAATTAAAATATTATTTGTAGGGTAGTTGAATTTAATCTCTCACTCCCGTCAGACTCACACATGTCGCAAAAAGATGAGCGTGGATCTCTGCGCGACACGTGTGAGTGTGTCTGCGTATGTCTATCAGGCTTTGGTAATCAATTACACATTCACTTAAATACTCTATGGAGCTTATATATTATCCAGTTATAGAAATAGATAAGGCTCTGAAATTACTGGGGATCAAATTCAAAACTCGATCTATTTCTATAGAAAATCTAAACTTTGTCCAATGGGTTATTATTTCAACTTTGTCCCTTTTTCGGTTTAAAAAAAAAAAAATATTCCTTTTTCGCCTCTCATAATTTTCTTGGCTGCCCTCTGCTAGCGCTGATTTTAATACTTTCCTTGTTTTTATTTCTCTTTCTTTCACTTCAAGACGCTTTTCTTCAGCGCTAATAAAAGGCATGTTCTCGAAAATTGACACGTGAAACTAATTTTTGCCCTTGTATAAGCCCTCAACCGAGCCTTTACGCTATATAGCTTCAACGTGCATACATCACCACTCATAAACCCATGCAGCCACGCTTTATGGTGCTCACCGCCACCAACCACCTCCACTTAGCGGTGGTAGTGATACTAACATGCGCCATATGCGCACTTTCCCTCAAAGTCTGCCCCAACTGTGGCTCCACCCCAGTTCCCTACCCCCTTTCCACTGGCCCCGACTGCGGCGACCAATCGTACAAAATCCGGTGCAACGACTCCGGCGGTTCCCTTTTCTTGGACTCCCTTAATAACACTTACCCAATCACCTCCATCTCCCCCTCCATCCAATGCCTCACTATCGAGTCCTCACCGTTGATCCCCAGCACATGCATCACATCCGATCTCAAATTCAACGGCCTCCAGCTCAACCACTCCGGACCCTTCAACGTCTCCACCAGGAACACCTTCTTCTATATGAACTGCTCCGATGGGATTTTAATGTCCCCTTTAAATTGCAGCTCCAACAACCTCTGTCACGTCTACATCAACAACACGGTCGACCGGAGTGGATGCACCAACGAGCAGATTTGTTGCGCGTTACAGGCGGGTGCGTCGGTGACAAGGTACCAGATTGCGTTCCAGGGTGGTTGCGGGGCGTACAGGAGCTTTGTGAATTTGAATCCCAGTTTGCCAGTTAGTAGATGGCCGGCGCCGAAGGTGGAGTTGCAGTGGGCTTTGCCCAGAGAGCCCACTTGTAGGGGACAAGGAGATTGCGATTCCGGATCTACTTGCGGACCGGATCCAAACTCGAATGTTTCTGTTAATAGGTGCTTTTGCAACACCGGGTTGCAATGGGACCCGGTTGATGTCCGGTGCGTCCAAGGTAATTAAGTTCTTATTGATTTTTATCATAATTAGTGCAAGTTCATTAGATTTGATTATCATTTTAAGCTTTAGGGTTTGAAGAGAGTTTTAGTGATCAAAATGATCTTCCATTAGCTTGCTGGAGCATATCTTTTCTCCATTATTAATTAGACGACCGTCACACTTACAAGAAAGTAAAACTGTTTTATTATTAATGGTTCTTGATCATTTTGCAAAAATCCTAAACTTGTCAGCCATTCTAATGTGCAGAGTATCGAGATTCAAACAAGGGCGATAAACATAGAACGGAGCTTATAGCAGGTACAGCTTGTGGATTATATTCTAATTAGGTGGCCATGATTTTTTATTGGCATGAATAACTATTGGACCGTAAATTACATCTATGATATCCATGAAATTATTCTTTTCATCTAGTTACCAATGGCAAATTTTAATCTCTATAATTGGTATATATATACTAGCATTGGTAGGTTACACTAGATATCTCGTGTCGTGATAGTATTAGGTAGTGAATTGGGATAATAGTAACAAGTGATGTGAATATATCATTAATCCTTTAAGTCACATCAACAATTAACATCATGCCACCATCCTCTCAAAAAATTACTTCTCCACAAAAATTAATTCTCAAAAATTTAAATCAATCACCCTCTAAATGTTACCTTGACCGGTCTAGTGTGTTGTAATCGCACCTGACGCTTGGTGTTTGATTGTTTGGTGCATGAAAAAAATTTTGAAATTCATTATTTACCATTACAATTTTTAGCCCTTGTTCTATTTGAAAATAAAATAAAATAAAATATAGTTAAATCAAATAACTTCTAGAAATCGTGTAGGATTTATATATGTACTACTAAATTTTCCACCATTTTTTTTCACTGAATATGATGATCATATAGTTAATGGCATGATTTCCTATCCATATTGACTCTTCAATTCTATTAGAATTTTCCAATAATGCCGTGTAACAATGGGTAATATGATTTATTTATATATATTCAAATGAGAGTTGGAATTTGCTAATATATATCCTAGACTTTGTGTGCAAAGACCGCAGACAAGTCTTCTAGGGATTGAGCATAATACCATGATTATTTGGCCAACACATGCGAGATATTTCCTTTTTGTTTAAGAAAAATCAAATTATAATACTAATGTTTTCTTTTTCATTTTCATGTTAATTTCTCTATATGAATTAGATACAATGTAAACTCCAGACGTAACATATATCTCTATCAATTTCTTCCACTAAGAACCAATAGTTGCCCTCTTTCTTTCCTTGTGTCGTGTTTGTCTTCTCTTTTTATTAAAAGAAAATGAAAGAATTGAATTCCACTTTTTTGTCAACCATTCCCATGCCCAATATTCTCGCACTTAGTGCCTCGCAGCTCATCATTAGAGGAATAAATTTTTGGCTTTTCAAGTATATCTATTTCATCCTTAATGACGAAATCATGAATCAACACATTATATGAGATTTAAAGGGACCCAATTTATTGATGTTGTCAATGACACATAAATTCTCTATTGGCCAGTCTACAGTAGAGTATCGGAAACTTTTCCCGGTAGGGCTTTGTTTGACATTTGTAAAATTCTATATATATATATATATAATAAGAGAAGTGTGGCTTTTCCTGCTCATTTTCTGGCTCTGTAAGATTTCTAGCTCTATAAAATTTCTGATAATATCATTTAATTCATTTTTTGTATTTTTTATATCTTTTTTTTTTGAAAATTGTTAAGTTAATTTATTAAATGATATTTACTTTTCCCTTTATTAACACATATCCAATCATCAATTCCAGGTATTTTCTTTAGCCAACTATTTTGAATTAGGGATCTGTCACTTATTAAATCGAACATGAAATTAATTAGGAGTTCTATTTCAAAAAAAAGTAAATAGTAATCTTTATAATTTGAAAACACATGCATAGTACGTCTCTGAACGAATAAATTTCTAAAAATCTGTAAATTTATTGTAAATTTCAATTTTAATGATTTTTGAAGAAATTTTTATATGGTTATTGTAGTACACTAATCAAATTTGATATTTTTTTAAAACTATAGTACTCCAATTTACCGATTCTATAATTAATATAAATTGAAACTTTTTGATAATTTCCTATGGAATAAAAATTTCAGTTTGTCGCTTTAAATATAGTCTTACTGTATCAAAAAAAAGGAAAAAAGAATCAACTGGTGCAAAAAAGGTCACCGAGAAAAAACTTCAAATATAATAGAATGGTTATAAAAACTTATATCTCATAATGCTAATATGACTCAACTAGCTGTATTAATAATTTATATGAAATTTTCATATAAAAACTTATTGATATTTATTATTAGAGTAATTCTATAGAGAGATGTTTATTTTACATAAATAACTGATATTGGTTCCCCTCCCTTCCCCTACATCCAATGTTTAAAAATAAAAAATAAAATAACTAGTGCAAAAAATGTTACTGACAAACAAATCAAACTATGATAAAATGGTTATAAAAGTTTATGTCTAATAATGCTAATATATGACTCAACTTGCTGTATTAATAATTTATTAAATTTTTGTATAAAAATTCATTGACAATTGTTATTAGAATAATTTTAAGTAGACATGTTTATATGATATGAATAACTGATTTTTGTTAGTTGATAAACATGAATTGATTGTTTATATACAAGTAGTGAATTTGAAGGCCCACAAGCATCTAATATAAGGTGGACAACTAAACATATCACTTTTCATACCTGATAAATATGTCTCTTTAGAATTACTACTGTTATTATTACTTTTAAATCCCTGCAACGCACATGTGAGAATTCTAATAATAATAATAATAATAATAATAATAATAATAATAATAATAATAATAATAATAATAATCACCACCACCACCACAAGTTGTGTCAAATCCAATCCAATAACTTGATTAATGAGTTGTGTTTATTTGATACACATGTATCTTATTTGACACACACAATATGTATGAAATAAATTATTTTGTTCTAGCATAGTATATTAACAAGCGTTATTTTTGGTGATCTTCTTTGCTTATTCCTATTTACTCGGAATACTATTTTAGTCTCGTGGGTGTGACAATTTAATTTGCACTCCGTAACATATCACATTAATTTGTGATGATCATTCAACATGATGAGCTACTGTTAGCCTCATTTCACCTGCATTTCGTTTCACGAGATGATAAAGAAATTTGACATTGCAACGATTGAGATACTTGAAGACCTCAAAGGATTGCCTTAATGCTTGATGGCTTTCAAATCCTCTTATACGCATTACCGTATTGCCAGTTCCAAGTTCCAACAAAAAAATAAGTAACATTCACAAAATCAAGTTTATCACCAAGTGCAATATTGCTGTTTACATGAATCAGGACAATCAGATCTTTATGAGTCTTTTGTGGTTTTCTAAGTATCCCATGTTCCTCGCACAATTTTGTAATCTGTTTGAAATTTATAGACTTCGCTGGTAGAGAACACAATAGGGGGCTTAAGCGTGTGTGTGTGTGTGTTTTTTTTTTCTTTTTCTTTCTTTCTTTTTTTTTCCAAATTGTATTTTAGAGTTCAGTATATATATAGTGTTATAGATGCATAATAATGATAGCACATTGTGTATTTGATTTACATTTTTGAAAATTGTTTTGTGAGAAAGTGATTTTTTGGTAGTGTGCGGTTGAAAAGTAAAGAAATGTTATGAATCTATGTGCAAAATTATTTTAATAAATAAATGTGTGGTTGAGAAGGACTTTGAGGGAGAATTGATTCTGGAGAACCCAAATGCAACTGGTTTCTGTCATTGACTGCTACTACTGATGCAGGTTTAACTACGGGCCTTGGGGTAGCACTCTTAGCGGTGGTGTTTGGATTTTTATTCCATAAGAGGCACGAACGCATCAAGAAAGAGCGAGAACGACTTACCCGAGAACGTCAAGAGATCTTAAATGCTGGTGGTGGAAAATCAGCAAAAGTTTTCACTGGCAAAGAAATTAAGAAGGCAACCGGTAACTTCTCAAAGGATTGCCTTCTTGGGGCTGGTGGATTTGGCGAAGTCTACAAAGGCACTCTTGAAGATGGAGCAGTTGTGGCAATCAAATGTGCAAAAGTGGGTAACACCAAAGGTACCGAGCAAGTCCTAAATGAGGTTCGAATACTATGTCAAGTTAGCCACAAGAGCCTAGTTGGCCTCCTAGGCTGCTGCGTTGAGCTTGAACAACCGATGCTGATTTATGAGTACGTTGAGAATGGAGCTCTATCCGATCACTTAAGAGGTCAGAACCAGATAATTCTTTCTTGGATTCGCTGACTAAGAATCTCCCATCAAACTGCAGAGGGACTAGCTTATCTACATTTCTCTGCAGTTCCACAGATCTATCACCGGGATATAAAATCTAGCAACATCTTGCTCGACTCAAAGCTAAATGCAAAGGTATCGGATTTTGGAATATCTCGATTGGCCCAATCAGACTTGAGTCACATATCGACTTGTGCTCAAGGTACACTTGGATACCTCGATCCCGACTACTATAGAAAGTTCCAACTGACGGATAAAAGTGATGTCTATAGCTTTGGAGTAGTGTTATTAGAGCTATTGACATCTCAAAAAGTGATTGATTTCAATAGAAAGGAGGACGACGTGAACTTGGCAGCGTACGCACAAAGATTGGACGAGGAAGAGAAAATAATGGACTTGGTTGATCCAATGTTGATAGGGGATGGTGTGAGCAAGTTGGAGTTACAGAGCATGAAAGCCATTGGATTTCTGGCCGTACAGTGCTTGAAGGAATCCAGAGAAAAAAGGCCTTCCATGAAAGAGGTTGCCGAGGAAATTGAACATATTATCAGTACTGTAACGGAAGATACTATGTGCTAATTGTTACTTAGTGTTTTAACACTTTTGGCTTTGCTTAATTTATTTATTCAGGCTTATAAAAAATTTGGAACTCTACCCTAACATCAGTATTTAATTATCAAATTTACGTTTCTATATGATGCCACGTCTGTTCTTTACCCTTTAGATTGCTCAACTGAAATTAGTTGATCAAAAGTGATTCTATCTTGACAAGATTGATATTGAAGCATCTCTACAAAATTCCTGAGAGAAAGTGTAGTGCAAAAACTTCGAAAAGTCAGTGTAAGTTTCAGTTCATTTTCAGGTAAAATTAACCAATTTCAGGAAGATGTTTTGATCAAATTAAGAGCTAGGGCGTTGGACTTGGCAGTAAGTAAATGGCCATGTCAAGAGTGCCCTTCACTTGTTATTCTTGTCAGCCACATCAAATGTTTCCTCACGGACTTGTTTTTTGTGGCTTCTTACAAGCGCGCAAGGTTTGTTGGAAAACCAACTAGATAAAATAAACAAACAACAAAAGATTTTATTTACGGGAGGAGGAAGGCTTAAAAAGAACACTCAAATTTATATTTCTTGTAATTGACTTGATATTAAATGCATACAAAAACAACCTTTTATAGGCTTTAGAAATATACGTTTTCTATCAATTTATGACAACCTAAATGCCTCACAATTAAATAAGAACATAACTTCAAAAATAACTTAACTAATCTATTAATGTAACAATAAATAAAGTTTAAGTTTCTAACATCCCCCTTTAAACTTGATTTATTGTAACTCCGAGTAAACTTTGAAACTTCAAGAATAAATCAATATTCAATAGCTTGGTGAATATATCGGCAATTTGATCGTGAGACTTTGTGAATTTTAACTCCACATGCTTCTTATCAATACAATTTCGAACAAAATGATACTTTATATCAATGTGCTTGCTACGATCATGAAAAACCGGACTCTTGGCCAAAGACAATGCTGAGTTATCATCAACAAAAATCTCCGTCGGGCCACCTTGTTTCAGGTAAACCTCCTTTAACAAATTTCTTAGCTAAATTACTTGACTAACACCTGATGCAATGGCAACATATTCCGCTTCACAACTTGAAAGCGTAACAATTGGTTGCTTATTCGATAACTACGTAAAAGCTATATCACCCATGAAGAATACATGACCGCTTGTGCTCTTTCTATCATCCACATCTCCACCCCAGTCACTATCACTATAACTAATAAGTTCGTAATCAGTTAAGTGCATGTAAAAAAAGCGCTAATGAATGGTACCTTTAACATATCATAAGATTCTCTTCGCTGCCTTCATATGTGTCGAGGTCCGGTTCGCCATATAACAATTAACAAGACCCGTCCCAACCGATCTTATCAGGTCGTGTGCATGTCAAGTATCTCAAACTTCCAACAAGGCTTTTGTAAAGAGTTGAATCAACTTTTTCCCTATCATCAAATTTTGACAATTTTATTCCACAGTCAACCGGGGTGCTAACCGGCTTCGAGTCTTCTATTTTAAATCTTTCAAGAATCGTTTTAGCATAAGCTTCTTAAGAGATGAAAATTCCATCTTCTTGTTGCTTCACTTCAATGCCAAGATAATAAGCCATCAACCCGATATCCGTCATTTTAAATTCTTTTGCCATGGTCTATTTAAATTCACCAAATAATACTTGATTGTTTTCTGTAAAAATTAAATCATCAATATATAGGCAAACAATCAAGATATCACCATTGCAATTCACCTTGCGATATAGTGCATGTTCATAAGGACACTTGATAAACCCGTTACTTTGAAGGAATTTATCAAGTCTCGAATTCCATGCCTTTGGAGCTTGCTTTAAACCATATAAAGCTCTCTTCAATTTTAACACTTTCTCTTCATGCCCTTTCACAACATATCCAGGAGGTTATAGTATGTAGACGTCTTCTTCTAGATATCCATTTAAGAATGCCGATTTCACATTCATTTGGTGAATTTTCCAACTATTTTGCGCAGTCATAGAAATAATCAGTCTAATTGTTTCAAAATGAGCTACAGGTGCAAAAATTCATCATAATCAACTCTACGTTTCTAATTGTATCCTTTAGCTACTAACTTTGCCTTGTAGCGTTCAATTTTACTATTTGCATTCCTCTTTTCTTTAAATATCCATTTCACTCCAATTGACTTTTGATTGTCAGGAAGTGTGACTAACTCCCAAGTTTCATTTTTTTTCAATGGCTTCAATTTTCTTATCCATGGCTTTCTTCCATTTCTCATCTAAAATGGCATCATCAAAACCTACAATCGTATGATCAGCAAATAAACAAGAAAGAGTTAATTCTTCAAGATGATTAGTTAACTTTTCAATGTTATCATAGATTTCCTGCAAACTTCTGTATCAATGTGGCCCTTCACTCGAGGATGATGAAGGTGTTCTCTAACCATGTATTCAAGGTGGACTTGGAGGCTGTGTTGCATGAGATGGAATGTTCGTGACTTCTTCCTCATCATCATCAAATGGGAAGAAATTATAATTTTCTTCTTGCTGAATTTACCAATTCCAAATATCTTCTTCATCAAAATAAACATCTCTACTAGTAATCACTTTTCTATTAACTGAGTTGTAGAGTTTGTAGCCTTTCGATCTTGAATCATAGCCAATAAAGATGTATTTCTCACTCTTGTCATCCAATGTTCTCCTCTGTTCTTTTGGAATATGAGAATAGGCAATACTCTCAAATACCTTCAAATGGCACATTTGGCTTGAATCCACTCTATGCTTCTTGTGGAGTGATATTCTGCAAACTCTTTGTTGGACAATGATTCAACAAATACACAGCGCATTGAACTGCTTTAGCCCAAAATTCTTTTGGCATTTGTTTAATTTTCAACATGCTTCGAGCCATTTCCATAACAGTTCTATTTTTCCTCTCCGCAACGCCATTTGTTGAGGTGACAAAAGAACTGTCAATGAATGATGAATACCATGATCTTCACAAAACTTCTTGAACAAATTCGATATATACTCCCTCCTCAATCCGAGTGTAAGGCTTTGATCTTGTAGCCACTTTGATTTTCAACCATCACCTTGAAATTCTTGAAAGCCCCCAATGCATTGGATTTTTCTCTAAGAAAATAAGACCATGTTTTTCGAGAAAAATCATCAATGAATAACATGAAATAGTTACTTTTACCAAATGATGCCGATTTGATTGGTCCACAAAGATCCGCATGCAGCAATTCAAGCGTCTTTGTTGCTTGAAAACTTGCTTCTTTTGGAAAAGCTTTCAGAGATTTCTTTCCGTAAAGACATCCTTCACAAAGTTGATTTGGACGGTGAATATGTGGTAGCCCCTTTACTATGTTACTTCTTCCCAAGATAATCAAACTATCAAAATTTAGATGTCTGAGTCTCAAAAGCCATAGCCACGTGGAATCATTAATACATGCCTTCAAGCATTTAGCTTTTCCATTTTTAATGTTCAACAAGAACATCTTATTCTTCGTCATTGGCACCCTTGCGATCAAGTTTTTACCTCGATCATGGATTGTCATTTGATGATCTCTCATTCGGATGTCATATCCCTTCTCCAAAAGTTTGCCCAAGCTCAAGATGTTTCATTTCATAGACGACACATAATAGACGTTAGCAATAAATTGGTGTTCTCCATTCTTCATTTGGATAAGTATTTTACCTTTCCCTTTTGACTTGGACCTTGATTCATCTCCCAAAGTCACTTGGTCATCATGTTCTTCAAGTTCCACAAAAATAGATCTATCTCTGCGCATATGATTGCTTGCACCGGTGTCTAAATACCATGAAGTGGTACCTCCCTCCTTGTGTTTTATATGCCAAAAGAAATGTTCCTTTACCTTTGTCTTTATGTTCAACATAATTGGACGTATCATCCACATTCATACTCCGACACTCTCATGCATAATGGCTAAACTTGTGACAATTTTAACACTCAATTTGAAACTTGTCAAATCTCGTACCATCATTTCTTCTTCCTCCTCTTTGTGAAGTTTGTCCTCCTCTTCCTCTTGTATTATATATTGGCAATTTCTATCATCTCGTCCACGACCTCTTCTACACCCTCTACCCTTTTGTCTTCTAGTATTCCTTTCTTCATTCTCTTTCAAGGAAACATTTGTTTTCAAGACTTGTTCTATCGGCTCTTGCTTTTTCTTTAACTTCTCCTCGTGAGCTTGCAATATGTCCACAATTTCATCAATAGTCATTTTATCTAAATCTTTTGATTCTTCAATAACTACCACAATAAAATTGAACTTTTCATGTAATGTGACACGCCCCACCCTAATACCTCTAACTTACTAGAAGTGTGATGTATGCCAACAATAAATTCCAACTAAAAGTTAGAATTTACCGTCAAGGCTCGTGAACATACTAATTATCCTAAAAAAATTTTGACAGCATCTCTTCTAATTTGTTAACAAAACCAACTTGTATAACATCCAACATCACTTCACATACACTTCACAAGAAGTCATACTTCCTAATGTGAAGAAATACACTGACCTCAAATACGATTCATACAGATTCCCAATGTATACTAGTGACCTTAAACATGTCAAGTCTGTAATTCAATATAATAACAAATTCTATAACAAATTACATGTGATGGCTTAAATTATTGAAATAGTAGGCTCAACCAGACTGCGTCGCCCAAACTCCAATTGTTCTACCTACTAAGAAAATCATTTAGAAAACACATGAGCTAACTAGCCCAGTGAGTGGAGTTTTTAAATAACCATGCTTTGAAAAATCATAATATAACTTTGCAAAATCTCGAATATTTAACATTCATAATTTAAACTCAATTACAGTATAACATGAACATTTATAAAATCATTACGTATTGAAAAACATTATGAACATCATTTCATTGGAACAATCATCACAAAATTCATCAAGTCGAATTCATCGCACATTGAAATATTTATAGAATCATTGTCATTCTTGTAAGCATCATGAAAATCATTTCTTTTCAAGATCCTCAAAGAACTTTCCCCAAAGAGTATCTAATATCACATGATCATGATACAAGTCATACGTGCATAGACGTCAGCTTGGGTCATAGGTACCTTATGACCCCTTCGCCCTAGACGGACAATTAAACAGCTTGAGCTATAACCAACACATAGACACCTTCGCCTGGGCGGCATTCATTTGGTCAGCTTGAGTCATATGCCCCTTCGCCCGTATGCGGCATATCAAAACATTGAATACAAATTGAGGATTTTCATACATCATAAATCATGTCTCAACTCAAACATTTTTTTTTAAATCGTGAAACATCATCTCATACAAACATTCACATGAACTTTTTCAAAGAAATATCAACTTTTGTGAAATTCCATAGAAATACATTATCATCGAAAAACATTGCAAGTTTCGTGTGAGATCAAGCATAATTCAACTTTTGTTTAGAAAAAGAACGAAGAGGAGAATCTCCACTCACCGACTATACAGCAAAGTGGCTCCTTTCATTGTTCATTTCCTTTTTAACCTTTGTCATTGCCTGTGAAATCATGTGAAAATTCTACTTAACATTTAATTCCTTCATGATTTCTCAATTCACATATGTAACTCAATTCTTTTATTTATTCTTGCTTAATCCCATTTACTTTCTTTCTAACTTATCTCTTAGTTAAGGACTTTCTAGTTCAAGTAACTTTATCAACATGAAATTCCCTTTTTGATTTCAAGTCCTCTATTCTATTGAATTCTTCGAGTTTTCTTCATTGTTCAATTAGACATGTCTCTTTTGTATAATTATTCTAGAATTTATTTTACATCTTAGAAATTGTAGTAATACCATATATTAAAATCTTAAATTCCTTCCAAATATAAAACTAACTCTTTATCTTTAAACACAAATCTGTGGTCTTTAACAACTTTCCTCATTTGCTATTAAATATTAAATCATTCATTAATTGTATTTATTCTCAACTTCAGTAATTCATCATTTATCATTATATTATTCTATAAAATCATAATACCACTTACACGTAAAATTTCAACATTTCAACTAAGGATTATTAAATTTTTCTGTTTGGCAATGCCCATTTAAAACCCTTTAAAAATCAAGGATAGTGTCGACTGCTTATGAAATTTTCCTAGAATATAGAAAACTCAGATAAGTTCATTATATATGAAATTGGGCTCAAGAAAACTACGTTGACCATACCAAAATATTTCTTCACCTCCCAGAAAGCTGTCCTCGGATGAACACTGTCCCTTTTTACAAAACTTGTCATAAAAACTCCTACCAGTCTCCAAATGGTGTCATTCCAATTTTGGATGATAGACAACTCATAGAAGATCATTTCCAACTTATCTCATGTTAAAATTCAACATATACTATCATTTATGATCATCCAAATTTGAAGGGCAGAAACTGTGTACATAATAATTCCAACTTTTAAGTCATTTTATTAACCTCATACATACATGCTTGATTTCCCAGAATTTCATATTAACCTCTTATGCTTCCTTTCATATAATTATTCTAGACTCTACTTCATTTTTTAATTTGTCATAGTATCACAAAATAAGTCTCCAATATCCACTATAAATAAAAATAACAATTTACACTAATTGCTTAGTTTTTAAACCAAAATTCCTACAGTGGCTAACAATTATCAAGTCATTCATTATTTACATTTATTTTTAACTTCACCAACTTCTTAATTACCATGGTAATGTTCCATAATCACAATATCAACTTATATATAAAATTTTCAACTTATTCTCCCACATAAAATTTCACTTTACACTAGCCACTATAATGATATAATAACATCAAGAGCCTTAAATTTCATAACCGAACAATAATTGAGGCCTCTGAAACATGTACCAAGTAAAATTACAACCGAACATTACATATTCACAAAAATTTTCATAAACTTTAAACACAAATTTCCATCTTACTTTACATAAAACAAAGCTTAAAGATAGGAAAATACTTGTGTTTCATACTTGTACTTCTCAAGATTCGTAGACCCAAAATTCTTCAAGTTTTTTTTTTCCTTCTGCCGCAAGGGGTAGCCTTGCTCTCTGGTCTCTTTTGCCTTTTTTCTTTTCTTTTCTTTTTTTTTTTGCCCCAAACAAAGATCAGTAGCCTTGTTTCTTTCCTACTCTTTTTGCTTTCTTTGTTTTTGTTTCAACCTTTTAACTTAATTTCACACCATTTCAATCTATAGAGACTAAACCATGATTAACTACTCAACTATATAAAATTTCTTAACCCTGGGAAAGGATTAACCTCTAAAATTTATATGAAAACAAGGCTTGAAAATTAGAAATACTTACATAGGGTGATAGTTCATTGTCATGCTTCTTCAATTTCTCCAATTTCACCAAAATCACTCCCTCATTTTTCCCTTTTTCCCCGACTAACTCTCTGTCTCTCGTTCTTTCCCTAAATCTTGGCTCTCTCTCTTCTCTCGGTTCTTCCATTTCCAATTCAAGACAAATTTGATATTTTAGACTTAGTTTCACATATTTATCCATTTAGTCATTAACTTTGTGTCTTGTCTCATTTAGGTCGTTAACTTTGTGCTTTATTTCATTTAAATCACCCATTCATAATATACTTCCATGTAAATCTCAAACTTATTTAAGTGCTTAAATGATAAACCCAAAAATTAAATTAATGCATCTTAGCCCAGCTTGGACCTTAACTTGAACATTCCACCTTTGACTTTTACGGATAAATCTTGAGCTTGAAAATAGAAAGACGAGTCGTCACATAATGACCGAAGAATTTTTTCTATCACTTGAAGATCGCTAATTTCTTCACCATATCTTTTCATCTCGTTGACCACCACCAATACTCGTGAAGAATAATCCGAAATTGATCCAGATTCTTTCATCAACAATGCCTCGTATTCTCGTCTCAAAAATTGAAGCTGAACCTTTTTAACTTTGTCAATTCCTTTGTATGTGGTTTCAAGAATTTCCCATGCTTCTTTTGCGGTTGAAGCATGTGAAACTTTTTGAAAAATCGTATCATCAATTGCTTGATGAATCATACAAAGAGCTTTTTGATCTTTCTTCTTAGTCGCTTGTTGCAAGTCTCTTTGGGCTGGGACATGCCTTCTTCTACTTGAAGATCAAAACCATTTTCTATCAAATCCCACAAATCCTGACTTCCAAGATAAGCTTTCTTGCGAATGCACCACAAACTATAATTTTCTTTGGCGAGTCGACGAACGGGAAGAGAACTGTTGTTTGCCATTTGTTTTTCACACTTCTATAACCTCGCTTTGATACCACTTTTGTTGGAAAACCAACTAGAGAAAATAAACAAACAACAAAAGACTTTATTTACGGGAGGAGAAAGGCTTAAAAGAGCACCCAACTTTATATTTTTTATAATTAACTTGATATAAAATGCATACAAAAACAACATTTTATAGGCTTTAGGAAAATACGTTTTTTACTAATTTATGACAATCACAATTAAATAAGAACATAACTTCGAAGATAACTTAACTAACCTATTAATATAACAATAAATAAAGTTTAAGTTTCAAACAAGATTGACGTAGGTGATCAAGCATAAAGTTTCCCTCTATGCTATCCGACATGCATGGGAATGGACAGTCTACTTCTAAGTTACACTACTACAGAAAAGCCAATTAGACGTTGGTCGTAATAAATACTAGGGGTCGGTTTCTAGGTAGACGCATATGTAACAGACGTATATACTAGGAAAATATGTGTCGGTTGTTTGTCCACGCTTATACTACAAAAAGGCGTTGGTTGTTAACTTAAAACCGACGCCTAAAAGTCTTATAAAATAGAATAATTTTACTATAGGCGTCAGTTTTTATGTAGAAACCGACGCCTATAGTTTTCAAAAGGCGTTGGTTTTATGCTAATAACTGACGCCTATATTGAAAAAAAATATATATATATATATATTATTTAAAAATATTTGGGGTGTAACAACAACTGACGCTAAGTTTTTTTTTTTTTTTTTTAATATAAATTGCAGTAATCAAATTTTGTCAATTTTTCGTGCGACCACAAAACAGCAAATACAAGCAACAAGTAGCCCAATCATACACACCTCCACCATCACCAAGTAGCCAACAAGTAGCAAATGCAAGAAAAAAACAACACCAACACCACCACCACCAATAATTTATATACACTTTAAACCAATTATCACCAACTTGATATAAATATGAATATACAAATATTACTACAAAATAAGCTACTGTAAATACGAAATAATTGAATTAACATAAAACTAAGCATTAAATATAAACAAAGCTAGTCCAAAAATCAATAACTACTATATGTCTATATATATACTCCTCTAATCATCATCGTTTTCATAGAAATCTAACAATAATCAATAGTTAGAACCAAAAATCACGTACAATTTTGGAGAAAGTATCCTGCATATAATTCTCGAACCTCATCTATATTCGATTGAATATATGATCCCATTTCATATGTCTATAAAAAAGAAAAAGAAATATAATTATACTTTGTAACAAAATAAATACAATTTAAATTAGATAATTATTAGTATTCAATAAATATTTATACCGTATCAAGATATCTTTTCAAACCAGCATATTTGGTGATTATCTTGTACATATTTCTCATCACAGTAGCCACACTCATCAGATCCGGCTTGCTGAGCACACTAAAATTTCAAACGAGTTTAAAATAGATATTAGTAATTAAATCACTAAAGCTTGAAATTTCAATAGTTATTATAACATTTATAGGATAATTTTCATACCTCGATTGTTTTCCACATGAGCCCCTTTTTTTACTATCTTCCCTGACGCCCACAGCCCTTTAAGCAGCCTAGAGTTATAATATAGACACATACATATATATAATTTAAACAAGTTGAAATTAAAAAAAAAAGGAATAATATACAATAGTTAATGATAATTGCTTACACAGACAACTGCGGTTTGATAGGCAGGTCACGCCTGTTAACCGCCTGTAGCGTCAAAGAAGTATACCATATTGCATGAGAGACATAGCACCAGCAACATCCAGTGGTTTCTGGAATATTTTATAAGAATTTAAATTTGAATATTTAGCGACAAATAACTGAAATTCAGGTTAAGGCAAAACAACAAATAAATACTTGCAATGATTTTAACCTATAAAATACGTTGCTAGAATGTACTTTTTATCCATCATGTTTCCCATCACATGGAGCATGAACTCGTAACTCATCAGTTGAGTTGTTTCATGATTGATTGCCCCAACCAGTAATGGATAAAGAAACCCAATATTTTGAATCTCGAATTGGTTGCACAAATGGTGTAGATACCTGAAATACATTATACTAAACGTGAAATGTCAAATTAAAAATTATACGATGTACTTAATCGTGAGAGATCAAGGAAGTCTTACGTTGCCCAAACTTGTAAAATAGGTGTGTTCAGCCACTGCATATTGAGCAAGTCGGTTATATCAATGACTGAAACACTAATTTCACTGTCCATTTGGTCGGGGTAGAGAAACACATCTCTCACGTTCGACACCTCAAAGAAATCTGTAGAGAGTGGCAGTTTAATAGTCAGATCATGCAATATTTTGAGGTTAGGAGTTAGGGAAACCAATGTTGCATCGTCAACGAGATTAGGGCGAGTAGAGGAAACTTCAAAACTCACATGCTGTTTGCCTTTTCCCTTTGGTGGTGCTCGCCCGGATAACGGTTCCTGCAGTGAAAATTTGTTTGTCATTAATGTTAATTAGGAATTCAAAATCCATAAAAACTTATTTTGTAAGGTCAACTAATTACCATTCGATGACGTCTGATGTTAGATGATTTCTACCAAATTGAGTTGTGGACACTAGCTCTCATGGCATTTTAAGAGGAGAATACATGTCCCTAGCTTTCCCCTAATTAATGGTCAATGCAGAGAGGAATCCATATATAAATTCATCAATAGACATGAATTATTAACTAATTGCGAATGCGTTTTACCCCCCAAGCAAATATCTTATATGCAGTACCACGTAATGGGCCTGCACAAGCCAAAAAGTACTTCACCACTTGCCTCCTAGACTCCTCGTTATAATGAATGTTATCGCAAACGTAAGTCCACTTGCATTACTGGAATTGTTACCTAGCTGTCAGAAATTCAACTGGACCCTGAGTCGTCGAGGTGACTAAAAATTAGTTGAGAAGTTATGATGGCAAATTAAAGGAGAAGTATAGTAAACTTGGATTTAAGAAAAAGTCAGCGAATAGTCAAAATAAGTGGTTGTTTACTTGTTTTAAGTTCACGCATCGATTGGATTGTACCCAGGTTGAGCGAAAAATATCTAGTTGTGTAGTGGTTGAGAATTTATTAAGTGAAAGTAAAGTATACCAAACTTTGACGATATATTTCATCTCAACATGCATTGGCCGTCACGCAGTTACCTTGATCACCTTGCATGATGGAGCCTCTCGTGTTTGTCATAGTCGTACTATCTTACGTGGTGGTGTCTGTACATTCTATCAAACTTTGTCCTAACTGTGGCACTGAACCTGTCCCTTACCCCCTCAGCACCGCCCCCGACTGCGGCAATCGGCTGTACAAAATCCGGTGCAACGCCAGCTCCCTTTTCTTTGACTCCATCAATAACACTTACCCAATAACTTCCATTTCCCCCTCCATCCAACGCCTTACCATCAAGCCCTCACCATTGCTCCCCAACGCCTGCGTGACATCCGATCTCGAGTTCAACGGCCTCCAGCTCAACTCCTCCGCCCCCTTCAACATCACCAGTAGTAACACCGTCTTCTACCTCAACTGCCCTAGTAGCTTATTGATGTTTCCACTAAACTGCTCCTCCAACAACCTCTGTCATCTTTACATAAACAAATCCGCCACGAGCGGCTGCACTGATGGGCAGCTTTGTTGTGCGTTGCAGACGGGTGCCTCGGTGACTAGGTACACGACTGGTTTCAAGGAGGTGGGTTGCCAGGCGTACCAGAGCTTTGTTAATTTGGATTCAAGTTTGCCGGTGAGCAAATGGCCGGTGCCAGGGCTGGAGTTGGAGTGGCTTTTGCCCCAAGAGCCCACTTGTGTGCAACAAGGTCATTGTGACCCCGGATCCACTTGTAGACCCGATTCGAACTCTGGTTCTGGCGTCAATAAGTGCTTTTGCAACTCTGGATGGCAGTGGGATCCCATTTCTGGAATGTGTGCCCAAGGTGAGTGAGTTTGTTCTCTGAAAATGGCAATATTTTTTCATTAGCAAGAATTCGTAACCACAATCTAGCTAGTTTCACAACGCAGCTCTAAAAATATCATATTCTACCTTATTTTCAGAATCAAGAACTCAATTTATGGTTAAATTGAGCCCCTTGAAAATTGGTAATTAAGGAGTACTGTATCTTCGTAAATCATTTTTTACAAATATCCTTTTTGTTTAGTAACTGTACCATGAGTCTGGTACTATGAAGATATTAAATTCTGATTTTATAGCAAGACTGTTATTAAAAGATCTTTTAGAAATTGTTGCTGGTCTATATATATTTTGTATTTTTGAAGTTGTTATTTGAACGGTTGACTATGTTGATTGACTTGATTAATTCTAATGTGTAGACTATCAAAAATTGAAGAGACGTCGAACTGCGCGTATAGCAGGTACAGTCTTAATTTGAATCATAATATTTTTTTAGATGGCCATGATGTTTTATTACTATATATTTATAGGATTTCCATGAGTTTATGGTCTAGGTTTATTCATATATATATATATATATATATATTCTCTGTAATGCATGCCTGCATGCTCAATGTAAGTTTAATTTAGAGTTTTAAGAATTGATTTTATGAAAATGATTTAGCAGATGTCTTGCATTATTATGATGCAAGACAGACACGTAACATGTATCGGAGTACGCCAATACTTGTGGTATTAGATTGAGATTGCCTCATTTTTACTAGTCATTGATGGATCTAATGGGAGGCCGTGGCGGCCCAAAACTTTAGTTCCAATGTTGCCTAGTAGATTGCATCAACTTAACAGCGGGACAGCAATTTCAATTGGCTTGCCGTGACTGATGATGCAGGTTTATCTACTAGTCTTGGTGTGGCATTCTTAGCAGCAGTGACTGGATTTTCATTCTATGAGCGGCGTCGGCGTATCCAAAGAGAACGAGAGCGACTTACTCAAGAACGTCAAAAGATACTAAATGCTGGCACTGGAAAATCAGCCAAAGTTTTCACTAGCAAAGAAATTAAGAAGGCAACTAATAACTTCTCAAAGGATTGCCTTCTTGGGGTTGGTGGTTTTGGTGAAGTCTACAAAGGAACGCTTGAAGATGGAAAGGTTGTGGCAATCAAATGTGCAAAAGTGGGTAATACCAAAGGTATTGACCAAGTCCTAAATGAGGTCCGAATACTATGTCAAGTTAGCCACAAGAGTCTCGTTTGCCTCCTCGGCTGCTGCGTCGAGCTTGAACAACCCATTCTAATTTATGAGTACGTCCATAATGGAGCTTTGTTCGATCACTTAAGAGGTAAAAAGCAGGTATTTCTCTCTTGGAACTGTCGACTCAGAATCGCCCATCAAACTGCTGAGGGGCTAGCTTATCTTCATTTCTCTGCAGTTCCACAAATCTACCACCGAGATATAAAATCCAGCAACATTTTGCTCGACTCAGAGCTAAACGCAAAGGTTTCGGATTTTGGATTATCACGATTGGTCGAACCAGACGTGAGTCACTTATCGACTTGTGCTCAAGGTACAATTGGATACCTTGATCCCGACTACTACAGAAATTTCCAATTGACAGATAAGAGCGATGTCTATAGCTTTGGAATAGTGTTATTAGAGTTACTGACATCTCTAAAAGTGATTGATTTCGAAAGAGAGGAGGATGATATAAACTTAGCTGAATACGCACAAAGAGTGATCGATGAAGAGAGAATAACGGACTTGGTTGATCCCATGTTAATGTGGGGTCAGGGTATGAGCAACTTAACGCTGGAGAGCATGAAAGCCATTGGAGCTCTAGCCATCCAATGCTTGGAGGAATATAGAGAAGACAGGCCTTCCATGAAAGAGGTCGCTGAGAAAATTGAGTATATTATCAGTGCCATATAACTGATGACGCCAGGTGTTAGTTATTACCTTAGTTTGTAAAAGATTTGGTAATATTTGTAGAAGTTTAAAACTCAATCTTATTATCATGTAACAACTGTTAAAAGATTATTATTCTTATTTGGTTGCTTAATTAATAATGTTAAGGGATAAATCCCACATCAATTAAATATAAAAATATAAATCAGATCGGAAGCACTTGAGCTACTCTTCGTAAGAGGTTGACTTGTTAAGATAGAACTTCAAGTCTTAATATAGTATTAAAGTCTATCAAGTTCAAATGAGTAATTTATTTAAGGAATAAATCTCACACTAGCTAAATATAAAAATATAAACCAACATATAAGCACTTGAACTACTCCTCTTAACAAGTTAAGCTTTTAAGATGGAACCTCAAGTCTTAGTATTAAGATGGAACCCCACTATCATAGCCCTGCAAGACTTGATTTTCTATCTTTAAAGGTTAACTAAACGCTTATATGTTGGTTTATATTTTTATATTTAGTCAATGTCAGATATTAAGATGGAACCCCACCATCATGCCCCGGCAAGACTCGAGGTTCATCCTGTTAAGAGGAGTAGTCTTAATATTAAGATGGAACCCTACCATCATGCTCCTGCAAGACTTGAGTTTCCATCTTAAAAAGTCAACATGTTAAGAGGAGTAACCCAAGCGCTTATATGTTGGTTTATATTTTTATGTTTAGTCAGTGTCAGATATTAAGATGGAACCCCACCATCATGCCCTTGCAAGACTTGATGTTAAGAGAAGTAACCCAAGCGTTTATATGTTGATTTATATTTTTATATTTAGTCAGCGTGAGATTTATCCTTTAAATAAATTACTCGTTTGAGCTTGACAGACTTTGATATCATATTAAGACTTGAGTTCCATCTTAAAAGGTCAATTTGTTAAGAATAGTAGCCTAAATATTTTATATATTGGTTTAT
>CAVNYN010201767.1:0-22188 GCA_963692815.1 Nyctanthes arbor-tristis
GGGTCCCAAAGTAGCATGGCTACTACCCGAAACTTCTGTTGATGTTGAGTAGGTGAAACTAAAACTGTTATCTGGTTTCTCATTAATTTCTAAATGTAGGTCCCTTTGTACGTGGCAACAAAGATGGCATCCATCAAAAGGTCCTCCTTTTTCGTACCATCAACAGATGGTTATGCTCGGGCTGCCCTTCGTTGGATAGGCTATGAACCACGGTGCACCCCGTACTGGCCGCACTCTCTTCTGTGGGGTTTGCTATACTCCTTGCCAGAGTCAATTGTTGACGCTTGGCGTCTGAAGTTCTGCCTCGGAATTAGGAAGAGGGGACAACTGAAGGACTCAAGGAAGAAGGAATAGAGAAGTTGAGTTATCCTCCCTAAAGCAGGCATTACTGTGTCTCCAAGGGTTTATTTAGTGCATGATGATGAGGGGAATTTGAGAAATTGAATTCGAAACTATAGAATTTCTATTGCTTTATTGCTTCATTGCACGTCCATGAGATCATATTTGAGTTTGATTTAAGTCAAGATACATTGTTGACAATATTCCTGCATCCTTGAAAATTCTGAACTGAGTTATTTCTTTTAAACGAAGTGAACCGTGTTACAAAATTTCTTTCAAATCATGTCTCCTCTAAGCTTTTTGCAGTTATTTCAATATCAGTTGAGCCTAGAAAAGTGTGTTCAAAACCCGAAATTTCTACTCGAGACCTCTAGCAAGATGAGTTCATACAGGAATGTGCTACAGAGTTCAAGGCAACTACTATCCAGAGAAATGCCTTAAATGTCTCCTCTGCTCTAATCATATGCCTAGAGTATGAACAATGAAATTGCACAGATACAATAATACAAAATCCAAAGGTATATATATGTACTAAGCCCTATCACACGCCACGACAACAAATAAAGATAACTACTTGGACAGGGCAGTCAGATGAGATATATAAAATCACAACAAATAGGAATTTCAAGCACGCATGACTGCCAAAAAAAAAAAAAAAAGCAATGAACACTGATATCTAACAATGTGCTCTTCAATTATGAGATATATATATATATATATGCATAATCGTAACCAAGAGCATCCAAACTCAATCTCAAGATTTACAAGAAATCTAGAGTAGTACAAAAGTTAAAAAAGACTGTACATGGATATATGAAAGAAAATTTTGTAGGGCAGAACCTCAATGGCAATGGTATCCAAGAGCATTGTCAACCGGGTTCTATCTTTAACAAATTTTCTCTTCGAGAACTTTACAGGAAAACAACACTTGCTCTTGAGTGCAAATCATCATTGTTAAACTGCATATGTGCTGCTATCCACTATGAATAGCAATTAACAAATTTTGCCTCAAGAACTCTGCACTATGGAAGGGATTGTTCCTTGCTTTGAAGTGCACACACACATGGTAGTATATGATACTCAAGAGTCCTGATATTCACATATGCCATCCTTCAGTCTTTGAAGTATAAATTTCTTCTCTGTCAAATGGTTTACGTCTTCTAGGAACATCAGCTATACTACAAAATTCAGATAAGTTTTTCCTGATTTGCAATTTTTTCTTTTTCTCCGGCGGTCGAGGGCCTAGATTGCTTACATCGATAGTTGAGCCATATACCTGAGACGACCGGACAACTGCATCATAAGCTTTTGAAGAGAGAAGGAGACCCTCATTCTGAGCCCTCACATACAACTCAAAAGCAAGCCTTGGTTTACCATCATTAGCAAGCACTTCAATCAACATTTCATAAGTAACCTCATTTGGTGTTATATTTTGAAGTTTCATGCGCTGAAACCATTCATATGCTGCACTTCCAAAATCATTCCTTGCACATCCACTGATAATTGCATTGAATGTGACAACAGTTGGCTCAACCCCTACGGAAACCATTTCCTGGATGATGGAATCAACAATGTTGAATTTTCCCTGTCCAGCATAAATTGAAGCCACAATAGTGTAGGCATATAGATTTGGCTCAACCCCGACTTTAAGCATATGTTTCCAAACCTGAAGGGCCTCCTCATAGAGTTTTCCTTTCTCGAGAGCACTAAGTAATGCCCCATAGGAGACTATTGTTGGTTTTTCACCTTGTTTGACCATTCTCTTAAATATCTGAACAGCAGCAGAAGTTTCTGAAGCTTTGGAACAGGCGACAAGTACAGAATTCCATTCCCGAGGGCCAGGTTTTAGGCCTTTCTCTTCCATCTTGTTGAGCAACCTCAGACCCCATCTCCAAATTCCTCTTTTTCTAGCTGCACTCAGAAGTATATTAAAATAAGAGACAATCAGTTCGTAAGACATGTTATTTGGTGTCGGGCCTTTGTCCAGCAAATCTTCATAAATTTCTAGAGCTGCCCACCATTTCTTCCCTTTCCCCATTAACCAAATGACATGATTGCAAACAGATAAGCTTATTTCAGTGCCCCTGTCTCTTGTCCTAGTATACAATTCCTTGGCCACAGCACAGTGTTCTTCACGGGTGCAGGCCCACACAAGGCGCTCGTATTCTGCACGTCTGGGATGAAGCCCGGCATGATCCATCTCCTTTAGTAGTCTCAACAGGTCAGTGCTTAAATTACCACAATTCACAAGCCAACGCCGCATGACTTTAAAGCAAATACGGATACAGAAATTCTGTAACTTTGAGAACTCATTCTCCCAGTTTTCATCCACAGCTTTTCCAATTTCACCTTTTTGGTATATGTCTTTAACATCAACGTAAAACTTCAAAGCTCCAAATCCATCTTCCAGTCTATGATAAGCAAATAAGGCAGTAGAATAAGATGCAGGGGAAGGAGATACACCCTTCTGTGGCATTTCTTTGAACAGATTAAGAGCGTCAACTTCCCGTCCTTGCTCTATGTAAATACCCATTAAGGTGTTGTATGTCACAACATTAGGAAGTATCCCTTCCACTGCCATATCGTTCATGACTCTCTCAACAATATCATAATTCTCAGTCTCTTTCACGACTCCCAAAAGGCTGTTATAATAAACACATTCAGCTGTATAGAACTATCAGTTTCCTTACTCTTTCTCTTGAGCCACTCCACAAGAGCCATGGCAGATTCTAGCCTCTTCTCTTTGCCAAAACCTCTAAGTGCAGAAGAATAAACCTGAAGAGGCAGTTCATCCTTGTCCGATCTTAAAAACTCGTCCACATCATCTGCAGTTCTGGCCGGGTGCAAACTCAATGCCAGTGCCCGGACGTCAATCCTCTTATGATTCTCATTTCGGACATTTTCATGAAATGGTTGTTTTACTGGTGGATCCTTATGACCCTCAGTATCACTTTCGTTGACATGGGCTGAGCCCCTCTTGTATCCCTCTAATTGAACACGAGAAAAGTGCAATTTCTCACCATTCTTATCACGTACCTTCGCTTCCAAATCGGACCTTTTTTCTCTATCATTACCACCATCGTGGTTATCATCACCATCGCTACCCTCACTGTCATATTCATCACTACTGATAAAGTTCCTCCCCTTTACCCCAAGCAGTTGATGGCAGTCAAAATCCATGTTCTCACTATTTTCAGAAAAATCATTCAAGGAATCTAACTTTTCTTTCACAGATCGGAAGAGCTATCTACTGTTTGTTCTTCTGACACCCATGCCAAGGCAAAAGATGCACTAAAACAACCTCTCTTTGGTTTAGAGAACAGATAAACTTGAGGTCTTGAGTATATACAGAAGAAATTACATCTGATATCCTGTTTTTGGCTCCTAAAACTATTTTCACTCCTATGTCTCAGAGAATAACAAAGATCATATCTTTTTCTTCTTTGCTTCCTTTTAATTGAATTATAACAAAAATTTAGTTCCCAATCCAACTGGGTTACCACAAAAGAGGGCCAAGATTCGTTTCTAGAAGGCCAAACGCTGAGAGCTTGCATGGTGCCCGCAGAAATTCTTTCACACATCAACAGAGAAACCCACAACTAAACGTTCAACTAAATAATGGGAAGGCATTTAAATCTATCTCAAAATCTATACATCCTTAAAATTTACAGCTTCAAAAACAGAAACAAGCAGTTATAGCTGGTAATCTTAACATTGAGTTCATAAATCAAAGTATTCGGACAAGATGAATTCACTACCTTGAAAAGAGACGAAGATTCAAAGGGTTTAAGGGGGATTCAATTAATCTTCAATTTCTGTTGTTTCGTACTCGACGCTCAACTTCTCATGGCCATTCAAATATTGTGGTGTGTGAAGTGAGAGTTTAATCAGTAAATATGAGCCACTAGATTGTTGTCTTACGAAGAAAACGACGGCGTTATGGAGTCCCAACCCCCAAAGTGGCAAAGTCCTTGGCCCTCGTTTGTCTTGAGATTTGCTGGATGGCCTTGCCTCCATTTAGCACTATATATATAGAATAATACTATATAGCACTAGTGGTGCTTAGCATCAGTTTATGTGACAATTAATATGGTATTGAATGATAAGTGAAATTAAATGCATGACTAAAGGACCCATTTGATTTGACTTATCATTCAATGCCACATTGATATGGTGTCAAGCACCAGTGGTGCTAAATAGCACTACTCTATAATATAGTATTATATAATTATGTGATTTGTATTAAGATACATCATATGAGAATGATTATATAATGTCAAATATATAGCGTTAGATAATTTCTAGTCAGAACACTTGCAGAAATAATAAAGCGTTAGGCGTTTAGTGTCACAACGCTGACGTGTCACGCAAAGATAGGCGCCACATGTAAGAAAATACTTGTGGTTTTTAAAAAACCAATAGTGGTTTTTAAGAAATCATAGAAACCACTAATGTTTTCTTCAACGTCACCCACGTCTTTGCATGATACGTCAACTTCTGGCGCTATAGTGCGGGCGGACATCAGACTCCTTCAAAGGATTAGGGATACTTATCCAGTATGCAACAATCAATTTTTCTATAGAGCCAATGCGCACTTTATAAGTCCGCCTACCTAGCACTTTTATATATTTGTACAAAATATTGAGATATGTTAATTTTTCCTCAAATTAAATGTTAATGTAAACACGCGAGTACTGTAATCAAAACTCACGTTCACTCTATAGAAAATTGGTGCATCAATTGCCTATCAAGTTGTTCTGTTTGAACAGAAAGTCTTATAAAATGAATGAATGACAAAAATGATACTTGCTAGGATTATATTTTTCAGTTCATTACATCGCTTCTAAATCATTAGTAATCATACAGAAGACATTACATTTATATTTATTTTGTCATCTCTGTTGACAAAGTAGTTTAATCCACTACATATCACGTAACCCGTTCGATTCGCTTGCCCACTACGCCATGTAAGTAACCGGGTCTTGCGATCATAAAAATAGCCGGCATATTAACTTTGACAATCATATTATGAAATCACAATCAAGTTTTTTTTCTTATATATTACACTAGAGCAGGAGTTCTTCTATAGAAATAGATCGGGCTCTGATTACAGAGCCCGATCACCAATCACAACACGCCACCTCACCTGACACAAGTGAGGTGGCGTGCTGTGATTGGTGATCACGGAGCCCGATCTATTTCTATAGAAAATTTAACTAGGAGCACCTGATTCCACCAAAATGCTATGGCAGGCACTCAATAATCAATAATTTTGGTAATACTCATGACAATATTTCTGTCTCAAGTTGAGATTTGTAATTTATGATTACAAAGCTAAGCTATAAGAACTGTATTTTATTAATTAGCTAGACAACCTGCTCACTGGCTGTCGTTGCGCACAATACAAACGAACTTGTGAAAAAACAAGGCATCATGTTGGGCGATCTATGTTGCATTCTTTTAACGTGTATTTTTTGTACACGTAGAACGACAATTTTGTCAGGCCCCCTCAAGGCTTTGTAAATTCCCCATAGATTCCCCCTCAACCTCAAGCAGCGGATGGATTTTACAAAGCCCCAGAGAGGACAAAATCATCGTGTTACGTATACAAAAATACACATCAACACATTCTTTTGCGAATATCAACCGTCGGGTCCTTCAATCCAAAGAATAGCCCTGTACAGCGAATCCTCATGAAGGTAGTAACACCGTCAGGATATTGGAAGGTTTTCAACAAAATTCTTCCATCGGACAATGAATCCCCTTCCATAGCAAAATTTTTGTACTCTCCTATTATAAATTTCAGCAGGGAAAAAATCTATCCACTGCTTGAAAATCTAGCTCCGAAAGTACTAAAAAACGAGACCTTCAGCTACACTCCTAGCCCTTGCATGCCCGAAAAGCTTACTGACAATAGCCAGCGCAAAATCTGTTGAAGTAGAAAATCCTTTACAAGTTATCAGTTTCCCATCAATAACTACCCGAGCTCCATCCACCACGTTATTGAGATTGCTTATTGCATCCAGATGAGCTGTTACGCGCTTATCCCGTTTTCAGCAGAGTAGGAAGATTTTTATATTCTTATTAACTAGAAATAAATGCATAAAAAATTGATGGCATGTTTTGCGTGGAGGATTATCAACAATGGGGTGCTCTCCTACCTTCAACAACCCTAGTTTCTGCAGGATTGTAGATAAAGAACAGCTTGCACCTAATATTCTTCCAGCTAATTACTGTTCCCTCAATAATTTCTTCAGAATCCGGGAGTTCTGTAATCAATCCAATGCAGAGTTTCTTCCCTATATATTTTGGAGACACATAAAATTTATGAAAAAGGCCACCAGATCAAATATATATTAGAAGGCGAAAAATGTGCAAGAAGAAGAATGTATAAGTGAAAACTGAAGTTACTGTCAGGATAATTAAATCATAAATTGACTCGGCAGCAATAAAAATCAGTGCGCCTGCAATGATTTTTGTGGATCTTGATGCCAAAGCTTGTAAAGATTTTTCCGCTGAAACAACTGTTACATTAGCCTTCACTCGTTGAAGAACATCTACAATGGTAACCACTTCAATTTCTTCCGTACCATTTATGACTGGAATGAGAACATACGACATTTGAAGGAAGAAGAAGATTGAAGAATCTAAAGAGGGTAGAACAAACGTTGGTAAGAGAATCACAAAGCCACTTGACATGAATACTGAGAAGGGTGTGGGAAAGTTGTTCAAGGAATTTCTTGACTCACATCTAAAAGAGATCCATCTTAAGTATTATGTTAACATATTATTTTTTTATAGTCTCCGATTTAAAAAAAATAAGCAAGCTACTTATTTTGAAAGTAAGGTCAGAGTTAATTCCAGAAATAGTCATTTGTTATATTGGAAAGGGTAACGAAGGAAATAACTGACCCAACATGTACGTAAATAAAAGTCTACTCACAAAAGCACAGTTTTTCTTACTTTTAAACATAGCTAAAACAAATATTTTCATTGAAGTATCACTCTCAATCATAATTGTCGAAGTACTTGGATTTTCCATTCTTTCAAAGACCCATAAATATCCATACAAGTAGCAACCAGCAGGCTTGTTGAGGAAGAAATGAGGAATATTGTTTTGTGCGGTACAAAGTTGGTAAATGAAAGATCTTAGCCTGAGTAGAAAGTAGAAATACCTACTTGAGGGGTATGATCAAGGGACCAAGAAACCTCATTAAGCTCTTCCTTCTAGAATCATCGCAGCAACATTTATTTGCTACAGAAAAAAGAAGCCAATCAGTAATGGTTAGAGCAGATTGATTGTGCAGATAGAAGAATATGATTATATGAAATATTAAATACACCACTACCAACAACAAGAAGTTTTCTAATCTCAATTCTCAAGAGAATTACACGAAAATGAAAAATTACTAACATCATATTTTATGTAGTTGTATTTATCTTATTTAATTTAATTGTTTTCACAATGGAACTACCACACAAAGATAGAATGGTTGCTTAACTCAAGCAAAATACAAGCTTAGGTGGTAAATGTATAGCCTGACAGGCTGACTTCTGGTATAACTGTATAAGAGAATAAAACTTAAAATATAACCCCAGAAGACTAAAGCAAAAGTGAAAGAAAGTGATATGAATTACAGAAGATCACAAATCCATATTTATTGATCGCAAAAACCATGACAAAGCATGATTATACTCACTTTGAGGCAAAGTTCCATTGCCTCCCAATACAAGCGGTAAATAGCTATTAGCATGCATGTGCTCCAATTACAGTTCGAACACCAAAAAAAAAGGTTAACAGAAAAAAGTTTCTGCTGAGAAAGTCAACTAAATCAAGACATTCATGACGTGTTTGGAGAAAGATTAGGTAGCAGTATGTGTATTAACTATTAATTAAGAAAGAAAAAGAATCTAAAATTTTGTCAATTAAATTTTCCAGCCTTTAGTATCGGACACCAAACATGCACTTAACTCATAAAATTGCCAATTTTAAATGAGAATCCATGAACAGTACATGACCATTTTACTTGGAAAAACACTAGAGAATAGATAATGCTTACCACTGAATTCCTGATTTCATTTGCTACGGACTCGCCAAAGAGCTGCTCAACCAAGGATATAGCAAATTCAAAAGTGGTGCCAGCACCACGACTAGTAGTTAGCTCTCCAGAAACTTGAATATTTGTTTTGACAACCCAGAAAGTGGGAAGCTTATCCATAAATGAAGGATGACATGTTGTCTAACAAAACAATTATATGCCAATTAGCCAAGATACAATCACATCATATTCGCCACTTTTATGGAGTTAGTAGCATCAACCATCAAACTAAGATGAGCTACCTGTTTTCTCCTAAGTAGCCCCCAGGCCAGAAGTGTAATGGCTGGAGCAGCACATATTGCTCCATACAACCTTTTTTCCTCAGCCTGTTTGCCTGTAATATCCTCAAGAATTTTGCAATCCCGTAACCTGGCAGAGCTTGGCATTCCTCCCTAATCATGTGGTATAAGATTGTCACCAAGAAGTCAACTGCTTTTATGTTTAACAAAATATATATTCCAGAATACTGATAAAAACTGTGTCCTAATCTAGTCATGCAATATGGAACTGTAATTTTCCATTTAAATTGAAGAAATTTGAGGAAAGAATAGCGAATCAGTTCAAACTTCGAAGAGTTAGCCACTGACCGGGAGTGCAACAAGACAAAAGTTTCATCAGCACAAGCAGAGATATATGTGTCAGCAACCAGAGATCGGTACCTCCAGAAGTCTCAACCTCCAGCTGCTCCTCCACTAACGCCAATGTCACCTCCGCACCTGCTCGGCGCATGACACAAACCATTATCACAACCTCCATTTCTTCAGTGCCAAATCCAATAGGCATCAAAGCCTGCAAAGAAATTCCCAACTTCTCATTCATTATTTTTTATAAGCATTTAAACAAAGGGACCTCTTTGGATAAAAACAAGTATCCCGTTTCAACCACTTAAGAAATCAATCTATCCAAAATCTTAAACTATAAAATAACATAAGAATCCCAATCATTCCTTATTTAAAGACTGACCTTCTTTGGAGGCGTAGAAGGTGGCGGGACGACAGTGGGAACTGGGGTTAGGGTTTTGCTCGGTTTCATAGGGCGTAATTAAACAGTGGTTTTTGGTCGTTTAGGGGCTTGCGTTGCAGCATGTATTAAGGGTAAGGACTGGAAATTGGTGGCGGAAATGGGCACAGCAATCTTGGGTATGTGCAATGGCAATAAAGGCAAAAGAGATTGCATATTCTTTTTGACTGTTTGCTTTTTGGTTAGAAACGTTATCAGAATTTCCCACTGGAAATGGATTAAATAGCTCGGAAATGCTTCACCGGCGGTCGGTATGTCCATTGCGGGGGTTCCACAGATTTTTTCTCCGGTGATGAAGTTGAAGGGATGGTTTACGATTTTTGCTAATTGCATCCGAACTATGCACAATCTGTCATTTCGGTAACAAACAGTGTCATAAGCTCGATATATTGAATTCCCATGCACTAATACGATATGAGTGGCGATGGTATAGTTCACCTATTGAACAAGTAAATTTTTACCAGTTATGCCCCATCCAGTGAAGTAACCAGGTGATGAATTCTTAAGCTCAACCAACATAACGTGACAATAAATAAATGGTTCAGGGACCTAAATGCCAAAAAAAAAAAATAATTTAGAGTATTGTATAAAAATTGAAAGGTTAAGAACCTATAGGGAAATAAAGAATCAAGGATATAATAGTCATTTTAATATGAGTTAATAGTGAAAAATGAAATGTTGAGGACATAATACGATAATAAATGAAAGGTTGAAGGGCCTAGTAGGCCCAAAAAATGAATAGAGACAAAATTGATATAAAATTGAAAAATTAAGGATGTAGAGTGAAAATTACCCTTTAGAGAAAAATAGTATTAAGAAAATATTGTATTTTATAGAAATTATTAGATCGTACAACACATTATTTCAATTGCGAATGTCACCTCGTGTCCATGTCTGCATTCTAAACCACATTTAAGTTACCATAGTCAAAATAGTTAAGTCCATCAATTTTTTTATGCAATGTTTAGAGTTGATTGGCCATATCTAATGCTCCCAAGAAACATGAAATGAACTCTAAGAGCACAAAATAAATCACTTGTCATGCAACATAATATAATTGCAGAATAGCATATCTTGATGGAAAATTTTCATCAAATGCTCAATAATTTTGTGGTGAGTGAGTGGCACTCTTGCCAAAGCAGTGCATATAAGTTTCATCAGAGGCACTGTAAAGGGTCCGATTCCATCTGCTTGCTATAATCACATAAACTTCAAAATAATGCGGTCCGCTCAAAATTCTAAGTCTAATTTACTATTTCAAAGCCAAAAAGAGACAAAAAGACAATAAAACGAATTGAAAATGGTGAACATCAGAACTGATAAAATTTATGGGAAACCACAGAGAATAATATCAAATCGGTTTTCCACAAAATTAAAGAAAAATGAAAATGTTAGTCGCTTGTCATCCATGCAATTCCTTTTCATACAGTCCGGTTCGTCCACTCACTATGGGCGGAGTTACACCACCCACTTCTGATATGACTGGACACATGAGTGTTGACTGCGTTTTTATTTTAAAAAAATAGAAATTCAAATCATGGGTTTCACACGACACCCAGCATTTTCCCCAACCCAACCCTGCTCCTTAACCCCTCTTTCTTGCCCACCCTTGGGTCAAATACCGGGTGCGTGTGAAGTCCCTAGTGGGTCAAATATATGTGTCCAGTCACGTCAGAAGTGGGCGGTGTAACCCCGCTCACAGTGAGTGAGTGAACAAAATTGCCATAAACATTGCAAACTTGACGCTAAAGCCCTTTACAAATATCTAAAAGTATGAAACATTACACCATTGGTCACCAAAAAACTCTTAGTATCAAGCAACTCAACTAAGTGACCAATGGTGTAAAGTCTAATACATCCTAGCCGATGAGGAAGGACACTATCATCATGCGCAAGCCATAATAATCCACACCATGATGACATTTCTTTATTCATCAGCATGTCACGGAAGCTTAATTTGGAATTCTATTGACACCTATGTGCAGTATTATACACAGTGAGATGGAATCCGTGTACATCTTCGATTTCTTGTTTTAGAGTTCTCACAAAACCAGGTATCATTCAAAATGTAAAAACAACTTCACAAGCATTGAAATCAAGTATCAAGAAGACATAAATATAAATGGATAAACATGGTTTCTTTCTAACATCTTAATGTTTTCATATTATATGGTAACCCAAAGATAAAGATTAAATGGTAACTCATATCAACACTAAATATTTAGATACCCTTTAGACTAAAAAATATATTTTTTTACAATTCTGGTAGAGAGAGAGAGAGAGAGAGAGAGAGAGAAAGAAGAAGAATTCTGGCAAGAATTCTGGCACAGAGAGAGAGAGAGAGAGAGAGAGAGAGAGCAGAAGAAGAAGAAGAATTCTGGCACAGAGAGAGAGAGAGAGAGAGAGAGAGAGAGAGCAGAAGAAGAAGAAGAATTCTGGCCGGCACAAAAAGTTTCAAATACATGCTTAGAAAAGCAAAGTTACGCGCCAAACACAAATGGAAAGCATATGTAGGAAGGTTAACTATAATTTCTTAAAAGATGTGTGTGTGAGAGAGAGAGATTTGACTAGATGTCAATTTCTCAAATTATTTAATCTTTACAAGGCTGTCAAAAATTAGGTAGATAATTCTTTAACCCATAGATCAGGCTTGTAGGTTACATAATAAATGGGTAGAAAAAAAAATTATGCAAAAACAGAGGACTCAATTACCTGTAATATAGAGGAACATATCAAAATGACCGAAGAGAAGGAAGAAGCAATAAGCTGAGATCAAAGGTGTGTTGGATGTTATGAATGCCTGTAATATATTTTCTTGATTTGTGAATTTTGTGGAAGGATGAGGGTCAGAAGATTAACGAATTAGGGGTTAAGGCTGTAAGGGTTTTTTTTTTTTTTTTTTGTTGTGACATCGATACTTTTTCTATTTTATTATATTGGCAACAATTGGAAACAACAGTGGTAGTGCTTTACTGTTCAAGCAACAGTAACCCTATGTGAAATGAACAGGGAAAATCATTTCCCTCTTTTATTTGAGTTGTACTATTTGAACAAAAACAAATATAAAAAATTTAACAAAACTGACACATGACATAATCTTCTTTTTTAACACATCACATTACTTTTACATTAACATTTATCATATAACCCACATGTCAATTTTGTCATATTTTTTGTCTCTCTTTTTCTCCAACAAGAATTTTTGCTTTATTATTGTAGGGATTGGTCTAGTGAAAATCTTATAACTTTTTTTCTTGAAATCACAAATACAACTCCCTTGAAAAAAATGACTATCATAATAGTGACATGAATCATATCCATATATAGAACCTATCTATAAACAATTAAAATAAACCAACCAATAAAATTGGATAACCCACACGAACTCATACGGGGCTTAATTCTGAATCTCAAATATCGTAAGCCCTCCTCCTTATTAATTAATTAAAACAAAGTCTCATCAGTGAATTATCTTATAAATTCATATATATGAAATCCAACTTGTCGGCAATGCCGTGACTATGAGAGTTTACTTCGATATAAGTTGCCTATTATATATATACATTGAAAATGACAATGATATAGTAAAATGTGTTTGGTTTTCTCTTGTAATAATAATAAAAAATTTACACCACATAACGATTAATTAAGGTTATGTAAGTCTTTTATAAAAATTTTTATTTTTAAAAAAAAAAGACATTTTTTAATTTGCTCCTCAAACCAGATGTTGACACATGTAACATGTAACCTTCAAAAGTCGGTCAACTAAGATAACGAAAGCATAAAAGTATCTCAAATGGTTACATATATATGTAATCACTTTGTGTTAAAAATCCTAGAATATATCTATATATATATATATATATCCATTTCTACAAGTCAATATTTATGTGGATGGCCTCAGTCCTCATACCATCAACTTGCTAATTTCAATTTGCTGTGGCAATTACTTTTCTATATCATACATATGTTCGATCTGTCTGTTCAAGAATTCTTGTTTTAGCAGTTCACTAATTAACGTGGTCGTCGTCCTGAGAATCGTCCTGCGAGTGTTTGTTTGCAGGAGAAGGTAGGGCCGGTAGGAGGAGGGAAGTTGTTGACAGAAGATAGAGAGCACAACTGAACATATATCAATGGTTGTCTTGTGTATGAGCAGATTTTGTGCTCTCTAATCTTCTGTTAACTAATTTTCTACTTCTTCGTCTGCAAACTCCACCACCACCACTGCATCATTAATTTCCCCCCACACCTGCAGCTTCTTCTAGCTAGGTCATCATCAATTTACCCGTTGATAAGGTAATTTCTTTGACTTTAAGATTTTTATCTAATATAAATATCCATGAATGTATAAGTGCATGTATGTGTTCACTATAGCATATATAAATAAAGATATATATATATATATATAATGACAACGTAACAACATGATATACATAGTTAATCAGATTTATCTTTCGTATGGTGATGATCAGGCTCTAACTACTAATTAAAAACGACCAAGTCATATAAAATCACATGCGGTTTCGTCATATATGTAATTATTTTTTTATCAGTAATCGGACTTTTTTTTATAGAGCCTTGTATGACTCCATAGAAAAAGAGTGATTATATATCATGAGTGATAACTGGAGATGTTTAATTACTCTTCCACTTATGATTTTGTTATGGGTTAAAACTTTGATCAAGGATATATAACTTCCTAATAAGTCAACTTGAATCATGTGATCATGTATTTTATTTCATGCTCATTAATGCTCACCTATCCCGTTTTGATTATCATTACTAATTTTTTTTTTTATTGAATATGCTACTTATACATAATTATTTATAAATTAGTTTACTGAAAATAAAGTTGTACTTTAGTCTGTCTAATTGTTATTTTATTCATGAAAATATTGCATATCTTGTTGGAAAAATGATATTGGTACAAAAAATTGTACAGCCATTTGTACAAATACACACATGTGGCTGTGTGTGATAATCATTAATCAAAAAGTGACGTGATGGGCGATTAATTGCAATATTTATTGAAATGCTTTTTTTGTCTAACTAGAATTTTTCTTTTTTGTATAATAACTATTTGTGTAATTTGTTGTAGTTGTAAACATTACTCTGTCCTGTTATGTTAAACAAAGATGGTCAGGCTCTAAACTGGCATTTCGAAACGAAAAAAAAGAAAAAAAATGCAAAGATAGCTCACAAGGGATATGAAAAATTTCCTTTGCCCTTATTGTAAATCAAAATACAAATGAACATTATAGATTCTAACACGTACTCCAAAATTTTTCCTTAAAAACAAAATGATTATGGAAGAATTTCTTAGCAGGCAAACTTCTTGAAAAGTTAGAAACAAAAGAGTAAAGCAAACTTTTAACTCAACAAATAACTGCATGTTTGGCCGTAACTGCTTCATCTTCCCAAGAAGTCGCTTATTTCAGCACCATCAATCAAACTTATTAAGTCCAAATACTATGGCTTCCCTTTTTTTTGGCTTTTAAGCTAAGCCAAACATGCAAGAAAATAAACTATCCCATGCATGCCGGCTTGCTCAGAAGAAGAAGAATCCGGCGGATGCGACTCCAGCGGCAAAAACGGAGGAGATTTCCAAAGCCGAAGCCCGGCCACTGTCGTCGGCGGGAGCGTCAGCGGCGGGTCCATCACTGGCTGCGGGTCCAGACGCCTCCGGGGATGTAGTGCTGCTGCTGGGTGCTGGAGAACTAGCATCGCCCTCTGGAGCCGGTGGAGATGAGGGCTCATCATCGTCCTTGGGTGACTCGGCTGGAGAAGAGTCATCGGAAGGAGACTCGGCCGGGGACGAAGCTGATTTCGGGGCAGAGGATTTGGGTGCAGAGGACTTGGGGGCGGAGGATTTTGGCGCTGGAGTCGGGGATGAAGATGATGATTTGGAAGCCGGGGCCGGGGTGGGGGACTTCTTGTCCTTGGGGGCAGGTGCGGATTTTGGGGAAGATGATTTGGGGGCCGGCGACGGAGAAGGTGATTTTGAAGATTTATCGGCAGCGGCGACGAGGCCAGCAATGGCGAGGAAAATGAGAGCAAGAACAAATAGTTGACGGGCCATCTTTATGATTCTGTGTTGACAGAAGGATAGAATTGATCAGCTCTGTTTGTTCTGTAATAATTTTCTGCGAGGAGAAAGGGATTGAGAAGGGGCTCTTTTAAAAGTGGTGATAGGGGCGGGGAAGGCGTTGACAAGCAGTGGAGAAGGTGGCGAAACGGGCGGTGGTTGATTTTGTGTCCTTAGAATTTGAGAGGGAAAGGGAGGGCCTGTCTTCAACCGAATTTAATGGGAAGCCGTTTGCAGTTATGTAGGAAGTGGCATTTTTTAGGAACAGTCAAAATTATGTCATAAAAATTTAGGACTAATTGACATTTTTATTATATTATAAAAAATTGCATAAATTTAAAAAGCCAATTGCAATGCTGAGCTTTGGAGAGCTTGGTGGAGTTATATAGAAAAATAATTAAATAAATCTTCCTTCTTCATAAAGTGAAAATTTGAAGATAATTACACAAATAATGTAATATAATACTAGTCGTTGATATGATTTCTGATAATAATGCACATTATTGGTTGATATATGTTACTATTATTTAGTGTTATTACAGTACGAGACATCTAATTCATGAAACTTACGAAGGACTCATGTGACAACTAATTATAACTGAATATAATTATAGTCGGAAATATTTTTCAAAATTTTGATCAGGTGGAAGTACAATAAGATGAGACTATGCTCCAAGGTAGCTGAAATTTGAAAAATAAAAGACTTGTTTTAAAAAAAAAAATTGTCATTGGCGGACGCACTAGCCTCAGGATTTTTTTGCATATATATACCCACACATTTGCTAAATTTTAAGAAAGGGCCGGGGAGAATGATGGAGAGCGTTAGTGGTTTAAAGCTGCTCATTTGTCTCTGTTTACTCGTTTATCAGCGACACTATTATCTACCTATTGCTGAATCACGTCTCTCAGGCGCTCTCTCTCTCTCTCTCTCTCGCCGTTCTTATTAATTATATGGATAGTAATGGAATTAAAATTAGTTGCAGGATTCAAGCGGCCGCCATTGCTACAACGCAGTAAACCTCTGCAAATTACGTCGGAAGACCACTTGTGGACGTCGGAAGATTACTCTTTACCAAGGAGAAGACGACCTGTAAACAATGCTTTCCACCCCTAGCTAGCTAGTTAATTTCTGTGTCTTTTTTCCTACTTCTTCGTCATCTCAGCTACAGTCATGTACGGACATAATTGGGATTCTTTGAAAACGAGCATACGATATATATAGAGTAATGTTCAAAAAACTTTAGGAGGTTTTGTTAAAAAATTTCTCATGTGAACACACCACATGGATTTCAAGTACATGTAGCGTGTATTAATTCATGTCGTAAGAGGTGAGAGGTTTTGTTACAAAACTTTTGAGAGATTTTTAAACATTTTTTATGATATATATATATATAACACATATGATTCGTAATTATCATATCACTCATGCTAAGTATACATGCATGGTAATACTTAAATTAATTCATTTCTTAATGGTAATAGTTAAATTCACTTCTTAATGTAACATTAGTCTCGTTTTATTTGTTAGCATGAATATTCATGCGAGTAAATATGGTAGAGTGACAAAAAGGAATTATTTAAAAAAAGGCGGAGAAGAAGATGGGTGTACAATCATATATATATATATATCTGTGTATATGTGTGTGTATATATATATATAGCGTCCGAGTAATTATTTGAGGATTGAAGTTATCTTTGACAAAACACTGCCGGCGACGGGGAGACAACTAGTTTAAAATTAACACAAAGCCCAGCCTACTAACACAATAATGTGTCAATCGAGAAATATGCTAGGAGATGATCTTCTTCAAATTCCTTCTATCAGAACAAAAAATTGTCGAGGATAAGGTCAAGTTTCATGAACCATAACACATGATCATGGGTATCTCACTAATTTCGGTTCTATACGCACAAATCCCAAGATAATTATATGTCAATAATGTTGAAATTGGGATGCGAAATGCATGTTCTAAAAGGTTGGTTCAATGCTAAACAAGACATACTTTATTTAATAGCAAGTCGGCCAATTTAGGATTTGTTTTATACAATTTTTTGTCCAAAAATTCTTGGAGATCTTCTAATGATTTGACCTAATTAGGTGTAGACTTGTCTAATGGGAATAGAAGGGCACGTAACTTTCAAGAAATTTTGATTTTATTTGAACAAGGTTGGTAATTGGTGATCAAGAATATCTCGAAATTTACAATCCCACCTAGATGGTTATGCCTTTTGAATTATTCATTAACGTCCAAGATATAAATGAAAGAACGATGTTACAACAGTGCTTTTTTGCCATTTTACAAAAGATTTTTTTTTTTTTAACACTAGAGATGTTGTTATCATATTGCCTTAAAGTGTCATGTCAAACGTGACAAGATATCAAAGCTTTGCCTTGTGATTGGACTTTAGAGCATCCATATTGATTAATTGTGTGAGAACATATACATTGGTAGTGTTAAAATATATTATTAGTAAAATTGTTAATAGTTAACAATTTAAAAAAAAAAACCTACATTGGTAATGTTAAAGTAGTTGCTAAAAGTATTTATTTTAACAAGTTAGTTTTATAGTTAAGGTTAACGATAAACTTAACACATTATATTGTATTATTTCTTCTTTTTTATTTTAATTAAATTCGAATTGGCCCACAATTTGACTATTGATTTGATGATTAAATTTAACACTCTTAGTTAGAATCACCAATGTTGCACAAATTAATAGTTACCTTTAACTTGCTTAGATATCCTTTAACAATCACTAAAAACTCTACTTTTTGTTTATGTAAATAGTTAATTTTAACACTACTAATGTAGATGCTCTTAGTACCAGTATTGTTGAAAAAATTAAAGTTACATTGAATATGTTAAGAGTATTGTTAAAAGAATTTTTTTAACATGTTAATTTGCTCTCCAAGCTCAACAAACATTTTATCTTCCGAGATGGTATTTATCTTAAAAGATTTCTCTCTCTCTCTCTCTCTCTCTCTCTCTCTCTCTCTTTATTTTTATTTATTTATTTATTTTTTAATTGTATATGAATGATTGGCATTGAATGGGAATTTTTTTTTGGATTTGATACAATAGGTGATAGGAGAGGGGTAGGCGTTGTTCGAACCCGAACTACATGTGTGAAATTTGAATGGGAATTGATTACCTCAAAACTTGAATAACTTTCCAAGTTCTTTCAAGCATTCCAATTTGGGGAAATCACAAATCGTGAAGTTCCCTTGAACCTTTTAATTTGGGGAAATCCGAACCATACAGAGCTAAAGTGCCATGTTTACAAAATCAACGTGGATGGGCATTACAATGTTATTCTCCCAACAAAATCAAATAGTGTTCACGTTTGGGGGTTGGGAAACCCATTGGAGGGGCCAAATTTGGCCCCAAATTTAAGGAATTCCCCCTCCAATCCTTGGTTTCATAAATGTTATACAAACCAATAATATTTTGACACATATCTAATTTTAATTTTATAACAAAACAATTATTAAGTAGACGGTGAAAGTTTTGAATTTTGTGACAAATGAAAAATTAAATAGGGGCAAAATTTATTGTCAATGTGTAACAAAACAAATGATATTTCAATTTATATTTTCACATACGTGTACAATTCCAAAGTCATTTAAAAAATATAAACAGTGACGTTAAATCCACAACGGCCGCCAACACCCTTGCATAAATAATAGGTACGAGTTATCCTTGAATATAAATACATTATAATACATAGTAAAATTAAATTCATATGATAAACCCAAAAACCTATACCCATACCCCCCTCCCCTCCCCAAAAAAAAAAAATAAAAAACCAATTTTCCTCCTGTACATTATTTGAAAATGGGTTTTCCCCTCAAAATTTTCCACTTGGCTTTGTAGCCCCAACACTATGAATGCCCCAGAGGCTACAATAATATACGCATAGTAGAAGCCTTTGTATGAGAGGCAGAGGTGTGGAAGCGCGCCTTTGACAACATGTAGAGCTGAGAAAGTATACCAAAATAGCCTACAAACAATCTTAAAAGAACTGTCATTGTAACGCTGTATTCTTTCCTGAATTTGATCCACCAGTTATTACAAAATTGCCACAAGCAGACTATAAATCCTGAATGCAATAAATAAAGCAAACCCAACTTCTTTTCCTATACCCAATAATATATAACCATATTCATGCATAAATATTAAAATTGGTTTAGAAACAAAATTTACCCCACTCGTAATCTTTCCAACCGGTCAACACTCTTCCTACCTCTTTCAAGTTGAAGGTCGATACTTTTCCGGGATTTCTCAATGCAATCGACACTTCTCCGAGACCTTTCTATTTGATCAAACGTGATCCTTAGTTTGTCAAGCTTGTCGGGATTATTTGACTGAATTTTGATATGTTCAGGCTTGTCAGTGCTGTGCCTTGGTTTTTCTCTCCGGTCTGTGCTCTTTCTTGATGCCTCAAAAATATCCGTACTTTTCCTAGATGGCTCAAATTGGTCCACACTTTTCCTTGAACTCATCCTCTGTGATGGAGGTCTCTCCACAGTTGACACAAACTTCTTTAAATGTCTTATGTACTCAGGATAGAGTTCTAAATTACAGTGATTTCCTCCTTTGATCCATAAGGGTTCGTATTTTTCCTTGCATAGTTCCCAGAGCTGCTTACCGATCTCGAGAAGTCCACAACATCATCAGCAGTTCCCTGCATAATAGGTGACGAGCAAAATATACATTTAAGATTGTTTCAGACCGGTACCTTATTGACATTTCTATCAAGTATCAATGGTAAATTTGTATTAGAGAATTGTAACTAGGCATTAATTAATCCCACAAAATATCAGATTAATCTAGTTTTTGTTTCAGTATAACCCTATCCTACAAATCTAGCCAACAGTTAACACAGTGGATAATAAAAATGCAGGTGAAATCAAACAAGTTATTCTTCAAGGGCTTACATGAATGACGAGAACGGGGCATTTGACCTGCGGGATTTTGTCGATATTCTGCAACAGAAAGTTGAAAAAGGTTAACTTAAAAAATAAGCAAGAAGCTGTGTATTTGATGTTTATAATAAGAACAATTTTATGCAACCTTGTAGATGTCAAACCAATACGTGCGTTTTACAGGATACATGACTCTTAAGCCAGACAGTATAGGACTATGTAGGACAACAGCTCTTAATCGAGGCAACCGAGCTGCAAGATCCAAAGTCGGTCCACTAGATCGGAAGAGCACTGACCGTAGAGGATAACATCTTCCTGCTTAGTACCATAATTCTCCTCAAGACACTTATATGCGGCTTCAATATCAGCATATGTATGTTGCTCACTGGGCTATATAAAGAAAAACATTACATTGGCACAATTGGTCAAACCAAATAACATATTCCAAAGAAAAAATCATGTACCTTTCCGGAGGACTGCCCATAGCCAGAATAGTCATACCTGATTAAAATTAAAGAGGCACCAGAAAATGGTCATTCTTCTGCTATACTGACAGACTTTTGCTTGTAATGGGGGTAATATAAGATAAATTAATCATAACAATACATGAATGATGGCTAGAAGTATCTAGCATGTCCTAACGATGTCTCAAATGGATAAAAATAACATTTTAGGGGCACCAACTGAAGAATTTCTATTAAAGAAAAATTAAAAATCAGTAGCTCCTCTGATTCTCCTATATACTGAGTACTTTCGTGATAGCAGGTTAAATTGGGCAACAATAACCTCTTTCCCTTTGTTTTGTTCTGGGGGGATTTTAGCTTATTGCAGATGATAAAATTCTCGGTTATTAGATTCTCATTTGTTTCTGATCATAAAAAGTCAAATCACTTCTTATCCACAGGAGCACCAAGTACTACTCACTGATCCACCACACCACTCATTTCTATTCCGTTCAAAACAAATAAAGACAAATAAATCAACCTAAAAGTAGAACATGATCTAATTCTAAACGTTGCAATGCAACACTTCGAGAGGAAGTTGATTGCTGCAGCCTTCCTTGTTCATGCTAAACTTTACTAACACACTTATTGGCAACTTTTCTTAAAATGGAATATTCTGATAGATGTTATAACTCATAATAGGCAAATCCTAGTAAGGGATTTTGATAAAACTGTAAGAGGTGACAACACTGAATCATAAAAATGGTATATCAAGTTGGAATTGTTGGAATACATAAACCTTTTGCACTATCATACCTAGTCAATTTGACATGACGGTGGGTCCTCTTTTACTAAAACATAGATGACAAAGGGCTATACGCACAGCATAGTGGGGTCTGACTTGTGCGAAAGCTTTTATGATAAGCTATCAGATGTACGCCATCTTTGAGTAGTACTGTAAAAATTGAATTTGCTAGCATAGCATGCTTAACGAAAATGGTCCAGCATGTAGAAATGTAAACCCACATTATTTTTCCAATTTTGTTTCAATATAGAGATTGGTCAAACTATTTATATCCACATATTTTGTCCGACCCACAAAGACTACATAAATTTCCACACTCATTTCCACTCGTTCTATTTCTATTTTGGTCATAAAAAAAGAAAAATGGGAAAAAGCTTTTGTTTTGTTGTTATTTGTTCTGTTTTGTTTTTTTTTTCTCTCTTTTTTTTTTTTGTTGGGGGGGGGGGGAGTTGGTGAAGGCAATTTGCACA
>CAVNYN010201768.1:0-25591 GCA_963692815.1 Nyctanthes arbor-tristis
CATGTTGTTCTCTTCGTCTACAAAGTGGTGGAAATTTTTCAAAGAAGCTGCTGCACAACATGGGCCTCTTGAACAGCAGGGACCTGCTGTGCTACATGAAGTTGGTCAGTCACCATCTTCACAGCTTGTTGTTCCTTCATCAGCAGTTCTTGGGTTTCAAGATATTGAATCCGCATTTCCTCCAAATCAATTTGTAGTTTTAAATTTTCCTCATTTTTGGCATCCTCCATGTCAGTCTAAAGAGGCATCCATCAATTACTACGAGAACACAATTCAAGATAACTGAAATTTCATGATCATGCACTGTCATGCCTCGTACACGTGAAGATGCACTAACCATTTACATTTGCTTGAAAGTGAAGATAACCTCAGCATAATTACATGACAAAGCTAACATAGATCTCATACAAACACATTACCCTCATTTGCTTCTCCAACTGCAGCTGCAAATTTAATTCTTCAACTTCCTTTTCCAGCTTGCTTTTGGCTTCTTGGAGGGCACCAGTTTCCTTAGCGGCCTGAATTACAGCATACAGTCAGTTTCTTATGGTAAGAATTTGATGTCTGAAGTAAAGTGCTTTACTTAGCACAAGTTTGGGCACTTCACAAATTGAAGCATGAAGAAACATCAAGCACATTCATATGTTACAACAGTTTAGACACGCTAACAAAACACATTCGTTCTAATCAGAGATTGATAAATTTAAAGAACTAACTAGGTACCTTCCCAATCAATTTGTTGTGACACATACAGTTAAAGGGAGAAAATCTCACCATTCTAAGCTTACGTAGCTCTTTAAGTGCCATTCTTCTTCTCCAGCCACATTGGGAAGCGATTGCTGCTTTCTTCAACCTCAAATACTTGCGGCGAGCAAAGTATCTTCGCCAATGACTCTGTGATAAATGCATCATATTGAAGGGAGATGTGTTTAAAGAAAATTTTCTCTTGTACATGGAAAAGTACAAGCAACTTAGCTTCTATACATGAAACTAAGTGGTCACTATCCTAAAAGTCTCTAATAGTATATAGAATTTTTTACAATGAATAAAGAAAACAAGGAACAAATCGTAGAATACTAATAGCCTTCACAATGATTGTAAGGAAATCCGTTGAGCACGTCTGCGTGGCAGGTATGCTCACATATCATAGGATATGAGTTAATTAAACAGCTAAGCAAACTCAAGTCAACTAAGGGCAGCTATCAAACACCATGCAGCTTAGATCTGATAAAGATGATCTCACATAATATAGTTTAAAGATTAATAAGAAAGCTGAGTAGCTTTTCAAGACCAGCTGGGTTTAGACTATGCTAATAAAAGAAAGGACAGCAGGTGTAAAAAGAAAACTTTCTTTGAATATGAAAATTACCTGGATGTGGATGGCTGCTTTAGATTGCTTTCTGAACTGAAGTTCTATGCGAGCAGCCATTCTGCGCATTCCTGCCTGAAGAGAAATAGCGGAAGAGAGCAATAATACATAAGTTTTCCTAGATAGAAACATGCGCACATCTTTCTGAATAGTTGAAGCAGCGGCCTCCCTTCTTTTGTGCTCAAAACATATGCGCGCAACTTGTCCTAATATGACAAAGAAGCCATTAATTAGAGACTCAGGTATGGATATGACAAGTTGTATGTCTTATTAATTAAAAACACTAGAAATTATAAAATCTAAACCATTAGGCAGTGACTATACCTCTTGACCAAGCTTGAATTTGTACAGCAGAAGCACGTAAAGAGATGAATTTTTTGCGAGCTGAGTATGTACGGAATTTTCTCTGGATAATGGATGCAGATCTTCCAAGGACCTCGCCACGAAGAGCATCTAGTTCAGCCATCTGACCAACTCTCAAGAATAATTTTGTCTTTCCAATCTGCAGCAGTATGTTATCAACATGAGACGTGGCACATCTATTTTAACAAATAAATGGAGTTATTAGTATATGAAAAAAAAAAAGGAAAATTAATTAATAGCATAACGAGAACTCCCTATCATTACAGAAACCACGAACTTTAGCTATCAGTTTGTTCTGACGCGAATAAGGTGTCAGAACTTTGTTTTCTGACAGAAGGCCCGATAACCTGGGTGGTATTCAGTTTGTATATGGGAGAGGTTCCAAGAATTTTTGGGGACTGGAAAATATTTGTCTGAAAATTTTCATAATAGCAAGTATACTAAACAGAATGAACAAATACCATCTACGCAACAAGTCTTCGAGAAAATATATTTATTGCTGAAAATGGGTAGAAGTTTACACAATTTGGCAATTGTCAGAAGAAAGAAAATATCAGGAAAATGAAATAAGGCACCACTAACTAGTGAACAAATAGTAACGATCATCCATGGCAATATACCAAATGGCTCATCCAAGCGAACCAACTGGAAATCACATCATGCACATTCAGGAATCCTGAGAAACTGTAGCTAATCATCCCTACTATACATATTATAGGTACCCCTATTCTTCTCAGCACGATAAGATGCCCACTTCTTTAACACATGAGATCCAATCATAAAAGCATATGTATTTATTTAAGAAATGAAACTGAAAGCCAGAAATGTTAATGAGAGAACTAACAAAAAAATGGAATAATAAAAAATACCTGATACCCTTTTAAGCCAGTCTTCTCCATTAGTCTTCTACAAGCAGTGACCTCATCGCAACTATCAAAGTGGATAGGCAGCAAATAAGGATGGGAGAAATGATTTGAATTACGCCCATTACCAGTACAATTATGTTACAGGATGGAATTGCAAAGAAACAGGTACAGGAGCTTATCCATTACCAGTACAATTATGTTGCAAGATGGAATTGCAAAGAAACAGGTACAAGAGCTTATGAAACAATAGTTGAATATTGCCTCTTGAGCTACTGTATAGATTGGATGGCTCTCTCTAGTCAAATATTAACAGATTTCTAGCTGGACGTTTTAACAGAAATCTTAAGAAAACTGGAGTGCCACATCAGGATGGAGAAAACATGCCTAAATTCCTGAATTCAATGCAGATTCACTTAGACCTAACATATGCCACTACTGACCAATTCACGTTGAGGACATGAACATTTTATCCTTTATGAAGTCAATACCATGGAAGTACTCCACTCCATCCTTTGATAAGTCAATGCCTAGAAAGTATAAGAAAGAACATTTCAAATTTTTGAAAAATTCTCTTACGATACTTGGATCGAGGAGTTTGAAACGATTCACGAATTCGTCAAATGTTTTTCGGGTGGGATATCCAGCACAGCTGATCCTTATTGCCTCCATAACTCCCTATAAAGAAATAACTATCACATTAAGAATGCTAGAAAATGCAACGTCTTAAGAACACCACAAGAATAATAATTGATTGCAATTCTATTAATGAACAAAATAAATCCTGAAACCAACCCCGCATCTAAGTTGTTGGAGCACATTAGCATTCTCAAAGATAAAAGGCCTCAGAAGATTGTTAGGCTTCACGCAACGAACATAGTGTGGCTCTGTTTCGCTAAGTGTCTGAAGCAGTTCTTGGAGTTGTCCCTAAAAAATGAAGAAGAGAGAACTGGGGATAAATCAGGAGCTGATGAAAACAAGAAACCCTCTGGCTCTGAACTAATATACAGAAAAAAAGAACCTTGAATCGAGAACCAATTGAAATGAACTTTGATTTTTGAGAAGATTCGTCAGATGAAATTGGGAAAATGCCAGACACGAAGGAGCAACTTGAAGCATTAAGGAGAGCTTGATGCTCTCCAATGACATAGTCTTTGTTCTTATCCAAAAAAAATTCAGTCTGATAAGTGACCTGGAATCAGAGTGTGAACTATGAAACTCAACTTAAGAAGCAACAGTCACTTTTCTTGTTAAATGTTCTACTACAGTGCCATTATATTATTGAATATTATGATATTCACATACATCACCAGCATAATGGATAATAGTGAACCCAGTCCGTGACAACTTTGGCTTGCTAAAGCGTTTGTGATCTTTGAATGTCTGGTATAGCTTTTCTGCAAATGTCTCATGCGTAGATCTTGGAAACATGCTACAAAGCATAAGCATGTTAAGAAATCCAACCAGCATAAAAGAAATTACAGAAACATCTCAACATTATTTAGAAAGAAAACAAAGATAATAATTATGGACATACCAAGCTTCATCAAGAAGAGCAAGAATGCCACCAGGTTTCTGAGAATAATAAAACGTATCAGACCATAAATTGCTACTAAAGTTATTAAGCGCTTTACTACATCTAGTTTTATGGTAAGGCTTATACCCAGATTCTATTAATGATTTGTGACTCTTATGTAGCCATCTCAGAACTATGCGATCCCTTCGCCTCACAATTAATAAATGAACACAAACTGGAGTAGAGAAAAAAGAAGTCAATGAACCTTTTCTATAAGATCAAGAATATCTTGATTATCGACAAACTCTATGTAACTCCAATCAATTTCTTCTTTCGTATACTCTTCTTGCTCCATCTTAAAAACATGCTGCCAAAATAATAAAAAAAGTTTAAAAAATCCCGTTTAATGCTTGGCTTGACCATAGTGATTATTAAGTAAAATTTTAAATATTCAAGAATGACGGAGCAGAGCATATTTAAACCTGATTGAAATGCTGCTGCAATTTCTCATTGGTCAAATTGATACAGAATTGCTCAAAGCTGCAGAAAATGCATTAAGTTATTTGAAAACGTTCAGCACCATAGTCTTACTAAAAAGAATCAACTGATGGTAGCAGAATAAAAAAAACCACTCAAGTAGAAATTATAAATAAGAAAAATGCAGAAGCTAGGAGACAGTTCAGAGAAAGATTTTTATTTTGTTTTCGTACTCAAACTGCATATAAGGACTGGCTTCCACAAAGTGGGATCATCTCATAATTTAGTTTATCATAAGTAGAATATAAATAGGTTCAATGTATATGGTAAAACACAGCAAGCACTTTCACAACTTAAGAGTTTCACAGTTGGTCCCACAATCGATATATCAGTCTCACAATAGATATTCAATTTGCAATAAGCTGTTCATATGCTTCTTCTTATGAAGTCCATATGGAGCACCTTGGAGAAGGTTACTTTTCTTAAAGAAACATTATCTTCAAGTAGAAGTTTATAAGGATTCTGATTTCGGAAGAGCACACGTCTGACACGAAGTCGGCATTATATTGTATACTTATTAGGTGAATTCTAGTGAGTTAGAGAAGCAACAAACAGTCTATGGTAGCTAATCCAGTGCACCCAGTACACAGGTCAAGTTCAGAGCAATGGCCCATATGAAAATTATGCTCAAAGAAATACTTTTTAAACACAGACAATGTAACTCTCTTATGATGATAGAGCTGTCATTAAGCAATATGGTAAAAGAAAGCATGTGAATGTCTGAAAATATTTTATCAAGGAGAAAGTTGAAATTGGACAGATTTGCATTTCTTTTATCACTAGCGAGAAAACACTAGCAGTCGTCTTACCTAAGTTTTCTCTTAGCCTGTAATTCTTTATTGCATTATCAAGACACGAATCATAGATATTTTTGAACCGGCTTGAGTAGAAATGTGTAAAGCATGCTTAGTATGGTTATCATCAAGTTCTAGTTCACTAGCTTAATTCTAGCCTTAAATGTATTCAATCGATCAATTTCATGCTTGATTTAGAACTATGCGAGTGAATTCTATATGCTTAATCATAGCAGAGACTTAGGCTAGTTTATATATATGATTCGATATAATATTTAGAATTTTCACATATAGAAACATGGTCTTTATGCAGTATTCTCTAAGTTATATTTGTAAATGATGAAAACAAAGCATACCGGTTAAGCACCTGTTTGTCTTGAAACTCTCAAAGCCATAGATATCCAGAACACCAATTAAATGTTTTTTTGAGGATCTTGGCCAATAGAATCATTAATCTTTTTCACAAGCCTGAGCCAGTAACCAAATGAGCTCCAAGTTAAATACTATCAATATCTCATGCAGCATTAAGTAGATTTAACTGAATGTCACATTTTGAATTCAACTAACCATTCAAACAACTTTGAATAGGCAGTTTTGGCGAGAGTATCTCTACTTATGGCAGCAGCACCTGGATCTAGGCTTTTTGTTATGGTCTCATCGCGAGTTACCATGACACGTTTGCATAAGGAGTCTTCAAGTGCCTTCTCATCACACCTAAATTTTTTAGAGGAAAATTTTTTAGGCATCATTCACTAAATTGAAGTACGCAAAGATATTTGGAAGTTGAAATGAACAAAAAAACACTTGCATAAAAAGTTCAGAAGCAGTTTTCAGGTGAAATCGAGATTGATCGTCCTTGGGTTGTGATGCATCACTTTCACTTTCCTTTGCAAACTCAATGTTGCCCAAGTGAAGAATTGCAGCTACAACTCGGAAGATTGCATCCTGACAATCGAAATGACCCTGAGGTTTGAAGTAATCTGTATAGCCAACAATGACATATAACTAGTGATACCTGTTCATCAGAGCTGATGCCAACAACATCCATGGCCCTCCTTGTAGAGATATATTCTTGGGACTCATCCACTCCAACTAAATCGTAACAATTTGACTGGTTCAAATAATGGAACGTCCTTGGATTTCCCAACTTGTATTTTTTGATTTCCTACAGACAAGCATGATATGAAAATAGGATGCCAAGAAATTGAAGTTCATGTTGAAATCATATGCCTGGTGCCATGGCGTGACAAGACTTATTAACCATCATTTGTTCCAGAACATAGCACATGGTGGAGTAGACTTTTTAAAACTAGCAAGCAATCAATCGGACTAATCAACTTAACTCTTTGGGTGGATGTTTTCACAGATTAGACTCAAACACATTGCATGTCATTGAACTCTGAGATATTTGAAAAATAACAATGATTTTCTACAGTAAAAAGAAAAAAAAAATGGTCCATTTTGTAATATTTCACCATGCACAGGAAAAGAATGTTCCTCAATAAGGAAAGGTCCAAAGATCAGGAAATCAAAACTTCAAGAATGAAAGTAACTGCAGTTGCAGCTATCACGCCTATATAATATGCAATTGTCTCAGAGAGTAGCTAGTCAGCTGCCTTGACTCAATTACCAGGAATAAAATTCTCTAATTTAATAATATTAGAATCCAGTGAAGAAGATTATAGAGTATCAAGGTATTGAATTCCACATAATTCTACTTCACGCGAAAAGCTTGCGATTAAGATTGGACAACAACTTTGAGGCTGACTAAGTGCTTAATTTTAATGTGTCTTTCAACACATCATGTCACCTCTTCTTGGACAAGAACTGAAGTGGAGGGGCATATATAATGCCCAAGTTTTCAGAAATTACCAGAAAAAGGCCGAGGGAAAAAAGAGGTGGATTCATGTTAAAACTATAAACAAAAACCAGAAGAGGAGTAATCTTAAATGGAAGGAGGTGTAAAAGACAAATTCCCTGTGAGGGAAGGAGAACCAGGACTATCATTTAATGACGATGTGTCGTAAAAATCAATATAATATTTCAAAACTTGATGCAGTGACTGCATGACATTTGATGCCTTCCATACAAGGACAGCCTGAAAATCACATCTCTGAATTCGTATAACAATCTCCCAACAGATTCGCAATGCTGATTAGAGTCACAATACCACTTACCACTAACATAGCAAGAAAAATCTTGGATATGGTCATTCTTATAATATGTACTTTGATTTTAAAACTTACAAGCCTCTTATCGGTTTTGATTTTCTCAGAATTGCTTTTCCAGCAACATTCATTTCTGACCATATACTCCTAATGAAATAATTTTACAGTTAAATCCTTGATTTATCCTTCTTTCTGGCCACATATTCTCAAAGAAAAAAAAAAGTACATTGTTCACAAAATCTTTTGAAAAATCAAATATGTGCATATATGATGTTATCAGTTGAGCCAGTAATTCATGATAATCATTTAGACATTCCAGTTTGAGAAGAGGTAGCTTCTACTAGTTCCATGTAACAACCACGAGTTCATGTACTCTTTGAAAAAGCTAATATCCCCACACATGTAAAATACCTCTTCTGGTGCTGCACAGAGCATATAAAAGCAATGATAGTTTCTTTCAGGATCAGACACTTGACAAACACGAGATCTTTCCAGCAAATAAGTTCTGATAGCAGCACCCGAGATCTTCCCCATATTATTAAACTGAAGCTCGACAAATTTGCCAAAGCGGCTGCAATTAAAATTCAATTCTTAGTTCAGGAAAAACATTGATCAACCAACCACCCCCAGTGCAAAAGGCATTGTATTTAAAACTGACCTTGAATTGTTATTTCTGACAGTTTTTGCGTTACCAAATGCTTCCAGAACAGGATTTGACTGACAAATAGATTTTAAAAAATAAGGAAAACTAAACAAATAGATAGATGTGAACTGATACTGAAGATAAATTCAATCTGTTTCTTTGTGTGCGTGTGTTCCAGGGGTTAGAAACTAAAGTTTTACTATTAACACAAATTTAACTTAATGGTGCAAACCTCAAGGACTTGCTGCTCCACAGACCGTCCCTCGGTTCCAGCTCTGCCTCCCATGTGGGCGAGATAACCCATAAGCATCTTAGTGCTTTCAGTTTTTCCAGCTCCACTCTCTCCACTGACCAAAATTGATTGACTCTTACTCTCATTGATCATTTGCCTGCACCAGAAGTACACTTAACTACCTTTATGATATAGTACAGCAATCAATATTTAGACACCCCTGGGAAAAGAAAAGGTAAAAAAAGACAAAAAGGAATGCCTGTATGCTGCATCAGCAATAGCAAAAGGATGCGGGCTAAGCTCCCGAGTGACATTCCTTTGTACTTTTCCATCAAATCATCATTATATAGATGAGGTAACCGCTGAAAAGGGTTCACAGCTATCAATATGTTACCTGTATAAGTCTGCAAATACAATCTGCGATTTTAGATTCAATTAACATCACAAAAGTTAAAAAGAAACGAAAACTTGTATGGCAAAATGTTTCTGATACATAGCATCATTAACGAAATATGTTTGATGCGGGATTAAATTAAAATGACAAATTCTATTAGCTTCATGAGGTGGCAATTTAACAGAAAAATCAAGAAAAGAAAATATATAAAAATATAGGCACAATCTAGTAGCAAGTTCAAACAATGACTTCAATGAAGATTAAATGAGACGGGACCAGAGTAATAAACAACAAAAAAATTATGTGAAGAAAGAAGCAACGGATAGAAATAGGAATACGACCAATTGAAACATGTGTTGAAATGTAAACAAGATTCGTCCCTCTAAATAGTACTCACATATATTTCATTAACATCGTATCGAGATTTCAAATTCTGCAGAACGCCTGGTTCATGCAGGTAAGAAAGCTTTGTCATGTCATCCACGCCACTTTTAGGAGCCTCGGGATCTTTAGGGTACACAGTAGCTATATTAGCTACAGTCTGCCAAGTAAATATGGCAGGAAAAATGTAAGTTCCTTCCAATTGCATGATTCTCTCTTAATTGATTAAACATCCTCACAGTAGAATTTTAAAGCCAAATTATAAAAAGATTGGGTGCAAAAATAGGCAAAAGGACTAGATGAAAATTTAACAGATTGAAAGAACATGAGTTCACTCATAATCACATCGGCTATGAAGATGTGTAATCAAGTGCAAAATAAACAAAAAGCAACTTGTTGATCAAGGTTACAAGAGGAACACCGACCGTAGCTGTATTACATGGATAAACAACTCTTTAAAAGACAAAGGTAATATTCAGCTACACATAATTGATGAAACCCATGGGAATTTTAATATTTTTAAATATACTAATATAAATAGTGATAGAAAAGTAAGAAGGCTTGAAAGTCAGTCGGACATCTTAGAAAAAGAATCAACCTAGACACAGCACAAATCTTAAGACCCAGAACTAGCAGTAGGGTAACCTTTCTCCTGTATCAGAAAGACTAAGTATATTGCACACGAATGTGTGAAGCATGTAAAAAAAAAGAAATATAAATGTATATATATAAACTCATCAAACATGCGGAAAGTTCCAATTACAAGAATGAACAATATGAAACGAGAAACATTCAATTTCTATAAGTCAAACCCAAGAATACCCAACCCCTATGGAATATGCATAAGTTTGAAGCAACCTCTATGGGAAACGTGCCTTGTTAACGGTGATTTAGTAAATCTGTCAACGTTCAACTTCGATCGATTATGACACGGAGGCTTTACCAAATTCAACACAATAATTTTGAGAGTATATCCTGTTGTTCCCACTGTGTGCCACGTGCAGTAAATCCCTCAGGGTAGAATATGGATAAGGTAGCTTAAAACCATTTTAAGCATGCACATATCTGAAGCTAGCTGAAGCATATATATTGTAGGTCTCCAGATAGAATACCCAGCTGTAGTGACACTCGCAATACATCAGAAACTCACTTAACTCAACCCCACCCATTTCAAAGACACAGAACTGCTAGAACGAGAACTGGATTGACATATCTAAGCAATGGAGAGTAACCTAACTAAGAGATAGTCATAATAAAGCATCCACCAAAAACCAAGTGGAAAATAAAAGGAATAAAATGTGTCTGCGAGACTCATAATTAATTATAACCAAATCTTCAATAAAAGTATTAATAGGAAACCAGGTAGGAAATGCTTACTGTCCTCCCTGATGTACAAAGAGATCGGAAGAGCCCCTTCATCATTAACTTCCACAACTTCCCCATCGATCCAAGCTACCTCTGGATCCTCCACCCAAACATGAGATCCAACCGCTATACTGGCTGGAACAGCCTGAATGAGGTGAGGTTGTTAGTACATTAGACATTATGTATAAAAGTGATTTACATGGATGATATCCACATTGGTAATTCATCTCATTTGGTACCTAGAACCAATGATTATGCGTTTAATTTCATTTCATATACTTTTAATACGATTATGTAATGCTAAAAGGTGAGGATACTTGACGAAGTAACAGCTAACAATCACTCTAACAATAAGTGCATAAAGCAAAAGCTTGAAAAGTGTCACATCTATACCCGTGAATTAAGGCAGTTCTCATTTCAAATTATTCCTGGCACTTTTCCTTGGACAACTTGGTGTGAAGTGATCTTGATTATCACGATAATGTTATTGCAAATCAGTTGCCATTGTTCATAAAAATGTTTCTTAAACTCCCATTTCTTTTGCTGCCTAGTGCATTCCATGCATGTCCATTCAATGATAACCCACTGTAATTTTTGAACCCAAGTACACTCCTATGTATAATGTCCAACAGATTCAAGATACCGTTCGCCAAAATCTCTATTACAATTACAAAATAAAGTTATTTCTATTTTCTGTATGTTCCAAACTTCAAAATTTCTAATCCCACGCCTTAAGTCCTAAATCATTTAGGCAGCCCAGCTCTGCATTACTGCAGAAAGTTTACCAGGTTATAGCCAAACCTACCCTCTATCAATTTGGTCACTGTAATCCAGTACGCTTTGTTTGTGTCATGCATTTTATTAATAATTCACAGACGAGTTTCTAATCACGTTATTTGTAATATTACACATATCAATGGTGATATATATTCCTGTATATCCATAAAACTTAAAAGCATTTGCCACTACAAACAGATGACGGCACAAGTATGTAACACGGCTTGAACTTTCATATACGAAGCCTTGCTCAGGAATACAAACAGAAAGATGTAATTCTATACATTAGACTAGCTTGTTATTAATGCCTAGAGGTTCTTTTATTCCTTTGCTCTGGTTCAGATTGTCATTTATGCAACCAATACATGTTGAGAGTATATTAATTTTGTGTTTTGCTAAAACGGAAAACAGGTTCCACAAAAACAAAATGCATTGTTTCACTAGATCTTCCAACACAATAATGCACTACTACAAAGTGAAAAACTTGCATAATCTGGCAGACAACACTTATAGAACTATCAAAAGAACCAATAATACTACTAAACACATATTGTTAGCCTGTAATTGCTATGACTTACAACAGCTTGGTATATATTTTTTCATAACAGTAGTATCCAAACTATATAAAAATTTGAACCGAAGATGGCAATACATGCTACTGCTGGCATTTAACATATTTAAATTAATTAGTCATAAAAGGGGAAACTTTTTCAAAATGTAGATTATGTTTATCTCTTTACATGCTATCGTTGAGACAACGTCAAATACTCCTACCTCTCAACCTTTTGTCACATAGTTGGGAAATACCCAAAAATGCTTTCAGCATTAGCGAATACCAGAAAACAGAATAACAAATATGAAAAACCCAATACAGAGAAGAAAAATCTAAATAAAAGAGCTCCATACCATTTCTGAGATTGGAAGCTGGACTCAAGGTTTTTCTTCAGATGACAACAAATGCCAGAAAACCCATAAAATATTTCTTCCAAGAACGTAAGCACAATGCATGCATACAACATATACAACCGATATTTTTACCCCCAAGAAATTACGAGTTTTCTAATCCTTCTCACATTTTTTATGTCCCCTTTATAAGAATACAGGGAACTCGTAATTAGAAATGAAAATGAGGGTTGTCAGAATCAAAAGCGGGAGCGTTGCAGAGGCTGTAATGATGGACCTTAATCTTAATATATAAAAAATCTACAAATTCCTCTCTTTCTGTATGTATCTATGTTAATTTTTTACAATGTATGTGTATATTAAGATTAAAAGAGGGGCCGGAAAACCAAATTCCCCTCTGCAACTTTTCCTCTTTCCCTGGAGAAATGGAAAATTTCTTAACTCAATTTTTCCTCTTTGATTTTTCTCTTCGTTTTCTGTTTTATCGGTTTTGTGTTTCTGTTGCACGCGGAAGAAAACAGGAATACGCAACGGTGAGTGGAATTTGATGTGGCGATAATGCCCCTCTCACGCATATTTGAGAATTTGGGGTTTGGCCATTTTTGTTTCCTTTTCTTTCTCTTTCCTAGAAAAAAAAATTATATTCATGTATATTTAAAAATTATATTCATGTATATTTAGTTCATCCTAATTCCCCCACCCCCAACCGCACCCCCAACAAAAAACAAAAAAAACAGAGGTCCATTTTCTAATGTCATGAATTTATATATCTCATAAACATGTGGACATAACCATAATAAATGGCATGATTTATTAAATATATATATACATATATCTCCATTAATCATCAAGTGGAAGAGATTTTTTCTTCTATAAATAAACACAAAAGAACACATTGTTATCTATGTGTCGACCATTCCGTCTAATCATTGTCTTCTTGCTCAAGATTTCGTAGCCGGTTCTTGCCGACAAAAAAGCGGCATATATACCAGTGTGTGTATATATATCCTTACCATCTTTCCTCACACAAAAAAAAATTAATAATAATAATAAAAAAAAGAACTCCTTACCATCTTTATGGGTGAAATACTACAAACATTAGCATGATATTAATTAAACAAGCCACAAGAAATGGACACGATCTGAAAAGAGAAAAAAGGTGCATGTGATTGCATATATTTTACATACACATGATATATATATATTCTTCAGTTGGTCTATATAAATATGACTGATCAATTATTCTTCAGTTAGTCTATTGTCTTTTATGACTTATCAATCTCGCCTATGCTTCCATCATCTTTTGAAAATCTCTTGGGCGAAAAAGAACGACTAGCCCTCCCTTTCGTCTCACTTTGTTCCCACTCTTGAGAGAGATTTTCCTATCTACATAGTACTATGCAATATAACGTACATATATATATATATATATTATTTCATAGAATATATTAGGCCTATATATGTTCAGCATTTGCTATGAGTATTGTTGATATCAAATTCAACCTTTGACTCAACAAACAAGATTTGTATTCGTGAGAAATTTGTATTTGAATCGGCTTGTGTAGTTAATGTGTAAAGGTAAGGAATTTTTATAATAAATAGAAGAGAGTAAATGTGCCAAAGACAAGAAGAATGAGATTTTATCTGGGTCTCCCCTTTCTCAGCTTTATTTGTTCTATTTATAGTGTAAACTTGACATTTGTATAAGAACAATGATTGCATGAATTTAATACTAAACCCACAAGAATGACGCAAGGGTCAAATCGACTGAGATTACATTTCACTTTTGACTAACAGCTGCCTACGCCATGCATGAAATGGGTAACCACCGCTTCGCATTTAATGTTGGAGTCCAATCAGTCATGAGTGATAAGATTTTTCACGTAGGTTCCCAATATGATGTTTAGGTGACAAGTCTGTTAGATCGCGAAGGTAGATTGGGGAGCTATGAGCTCGTGGGAGTAGAGGCTAGACGTCCTGAACCCCGGTAAGGCGTAGAAGAGAGATTCGTCCCTTAGGTCGCTGGAATGAATTTCCACGTCTTTTGATCATCTGGTCACTAGGTCGTTAAATTAAGCGAGGCTCTCAGGGCCCGTTTCCGATGCCCTACGACTGTTGACCTTGGTTGACCTTTGGCATTTGTTGACATTGGCGACTTAGTAGCTACAAGTATAATGAAGGATCCTTGCAAGAAGAACATGACAATGACAGTCCAATCTGAATTCTTATAGTAAGAAGATTACAACAAGGCTGGTCGCTAGGTCATTAAATTAAGCGAGGCTCTCGGGGCCCGTTTTCGATGCCCTACGACCGTTGACCTTAGTTGATCTTTGTCATTTGTTGACATTGGCGACTTAGTAGCTACAAGTATAATGAAGGATCCTTGCAAGAAGAACATGACAATGACAGTCCAATCTGAATTCTTATAGTAAGAAGATTACAACAAGGCTGGTCGCTAGGTCATTAAATTAAGCGAGGCTCTCGGGGCCCGTTTTCGATGCCCTACGACCGTTGACCTTAGTTGATCTTTGTCATTTGTTGACATTGGCGACTTAGTAGCTACAAGTATAATGAAGGATCCTTGCAAGAAGAACATGACAATGACAGTCCAATCTGAATTCTTATAGTAAGAAGATTACAACAAGGCTGGTCGCTAGGTCATTAAATTAAGCGAGGCTCTCGGGGCCCGTTTTCGATGCCCTACGACCGTTGACCTTAGTTGATCTTTGTCATTTGTTGACATTGGCGACTTAGTAGCTACAAGTATAATGAAGGATCCTTGCAAGAAGAACATGACAATGACAGTCCAATCTGAATTCTTATAGTAAGAAGATTACAACAAGAGAATACGAATTAATATTAGCGGTAGTGTTCAAACACTTTCCGGAGGTGCTTGAAGATTTTCATTAATATTAGTACTTAGTGGCACAATTTTTAAGTGACATGCCAATGTATTATTAACATTTACTAGTTGTATACCTTTGCGTTGTACGGAATATAATAATCAACCAAAAAAAGTGTTGTCATTTGAAAAACTAAATAATCATAATAATCATAATTTTATTGCATACTCTTTACTCATATACATATGTGACTAATATACATAAATAGAATCAAATTGAAACGTACAATGTTTTTATTTGGCCTAATGAAAATGAGAATGAGGATTTTTTTCAATACAAAATTAATTTAATGTTGAGTATGGAAACCAAAAAACCATGAAAAAGAAAGCATACAAAATTTATAAAACTCTAGAATACCCCACACTCACTTCCTTATTCAATAAGTATCAGTATAAGAAATTCAAGAATACATTTAGAGTGTGAATGATATTGATTTGTTAGAATGAATTTTTTTCCATATTCATTCTCTACCGCACACTGGATAAACTATTTTTCGTATTTCCTCATACAGTGTCATACAATCTCCAAAAAAAAAAGTCAATATTTACTAAAAATATTATAAAAATCTAAAGTAAAACACCCTTCTATTATAAAAGACTCAAGGGAAATAATATTACAACAAATAATAGATTTTATATGTTTTATTTATAATATTAATTTTTAACCACTTTTTGCTCTAAAAAAATTAAAAGAATTTTTTATTTTTATTCTAGATGATCATCATTAAATATTATTAGTATTGTATCCCCCAACTTAAATTTTTATCAATACATAGGTTCCCAAAAAAAAACAAATAATGAATTAAATAATGTACTAAACATATAGTCATAGGTTATCTGATGTGCATTTATCATAATGAAAGTAAAATTTTTAAAACTGATTTAATTTTACTTTATTGTTATACCCTTAATCACACGAGAGGTATTAAATCGAAATGAGAAGGAAGTTCCAATAATACAAGACTTGAAATTTGTCTATCAACTATTATCATTTTAAAGAAATATTAAATCTTTAAAGATAGCCCAAAAACTAATAAAATAGATATATAAAAAATTAATGGATAAATAACATATTATATATAAGATAAAAATAGATATAAATTTATATATATTATTATAAAATAAATTATTAGCAAAATGTAATAATGAATAATATCACTCATGGATTACTATTATTATTAATAAAAAATAATAATAATATAATATAATAAAATAAAAGAAGCATATAATAGTGGGATAGTGGTTTTGACGAGAAAACTTGCATATAACTACTATCCTACTTTAATATATATAAGATAAGATATGCAATAATAGACAATAATTCGTAAGATAAGGACCGGTGTTTCTAGGTCACCTTCTTCATAATTATGTCTGAGATTGTTGCAGAAGTATTAAGAATACGTCAAGATGTGTATTATGTTTCATAGTAATAATTATGTGTATGTGGTCAGTTTGATCTTTATTTTCTAGACTTTTGTAATCGGTTTTTCTATAGTCTCCATCAGACACTATCTTGGACACCCATTAGACACCATTTTAGACATAATCTATGGTGTCTAATGGGTCATGTGGCAGGCACTCATTGGACACTATAGAAGACTCATCTCCTATAGTATCCAATGAGTGTCTGTCACATGACTCATTGGACACCATATATAATGTTCAATGTACATCATAGAATGTAGCCTTTGTAATCAGATTTCTTATAATGCAATTGCGTCTAAAATATTATTATACTTCTTTGTATTGAAACTTGAAAGAATAAATATCCTTCTAATTATAAATATAATTAGAAGTGTTTTACTCAAATACATAATTATTTAATTAGTGTATATTAAAAGAAAATTATTTGTTTCTCAAACTCACTCATATTAATCCATTTCTTTATTGAAAAAGAAAATGTGAAGATCGTGAAGGTGTTTTGTCTCCATTCATTGATTTATTTTTTAAATCATCAATTTTTTTTAAATTATTTATGTGATAATAATAAATTGGCAAAGCAGGGGCAATTTTGGAAAAGGCATATCAAACTAACAACCTTTGGGTCCCACCTTTGGAAGAGGAGTTCCCTCCTCAAATTGCAAAGCAAAACGACCCCACAACAAAGATCCGACGGACCATATTTCCTCGACACGATGTGGGGTTAAAAAATAAGTGCACTGATAGAAATGTCAATGAGCCGAGTCGAGCCGAGTTGGCATTTGGGCTTGAGCTTGGCTCGGCCGTGAAAATTAGGCTCGACCCGAGCTTTGACTCGGGCTTTTTTCCAAGCCGAGCTGGGCGGGCGGGCTTTTTTTTTTTAATTTTTTTCCTATTTTAATTTAATTTTTTTCTTTTTTACCTAAGTTTAATACGGACTGGCTCGGCTCGGCCCGTAATTACAGGTCGGCCCGTTTGGCCCGTCGAGCCACACAGGCTGGCCCGGCTCGAGCTTGCCCCAGAATTTGGGGCTCGGCTCGGGCTCGGGCCCTGGCCCTTCTTAAACGAGCCCCGAGCAGCTCAGCTCAGCTCGGCTCGGGCTTTTTACGGGCTGGGCCACCTCGTTATGCATCTCTATGCACCGGTTCCCACTTTTCCTTTCCCAGTAAACTCTTTTGACTCTCGTACTGCCACTTGTATGCATGCTTTACGTAAATATTAGTCAAAATTTAGGGTCTGTTTGGTATTGTTTATAACTAGATTGTGTTATAATATATTTTGAAATTTAAATTTTTATGACATGTGGTTTAATTTGATTGGAAAAATTTTGTTGAAAAATGAAAAGTAGTGATTTGATATGATTGAATTATAATACATTCTTATTATAACAAGAACCAAACAGACCATTAATTAATTAATTGTATGATGATATATCTATATATTCTAGAACTCAGATAATATTACATAAAATTTTTTTTGTTTATTTTATTTTAAAAAACAGAAATAAAATAATTTAACAAAAATATATTTTTTAAATTTTTTGATGGGGATCTAAAATAAATGTTTTAAAAAGGCAAGGAAACGTTAAAATAATAGAAATTTGAGAAATTTTTTAGACTATTGCCACCCTCTCCCCTCACATGATTCGGCCGGACGCCAACGTAGACCAAGATTTATCAATTTTTTTTTATCTGTAAATGTAAATATATAGATTAAAAGAACATCAATTACACCCTACTCAAGGCATATCCAGATATACATACTTTTAACAAAATATAGACAAAAACAAGTATCCCATACAGGGAATCCAAAGCTATAGACTAGGAACCCTTAGCTATACAAAACTAAAAATAGATACAAGTTAAGACCTCATAGCTAGAAACTCGTAAAAGACTTACATGAGGATTCAATGTAAACATGACTTTATCTTCCTTTTTTAACTTTATGTACGAAGTATTTTCTTCTCTCGTCATGCTTATATCTCACCTTTCAAAATATAGATCGGAAGTATTCAAGGTATACTTTCACGTTCTTTTCAAGTATAAGTGAGTTTAGATGTTTTCAACGTGTATATAAAGTACAAAGTAACACAACCAAACTTCAAACTTATGCAAAACTTCTTAGAACATTAATCTATAATATTAGTAATATAATAATATAAATCTAATTGGAAAATTTGTAGAATGATGCATTTTAGTCGTGTTAAATAATGCAACAAATGACGTGTGCTCTTCCGATCTGTAATAATAAATAAACAGTCATTATCTTGTGATACATATTTCGTTTGTTAATTCATCACTTTCTAATTGTATAAGAAAATTAGTCTTTATTTATCATTGCACTTCATCTTTTGGCAATATAGAAGTATCAAAATTGCCAAGACTCGTGTAATTTAATTTAATGGTATTTAAGTTGGTTTCTCATACCTTTAATCAAGGGTTTGATTCTTATTCCTTACTATCCCCATGTAATATTAAAAAAAAAAAAGGAAGTACCAAAATTAGGGAGTCACTCCTCACATGTTACACTCATGCATGATCGCAGGGAATTTTCTCTTCCATTCACACAATGTCTCTTTTGTCCATCTTTCACCATTTTTCTTCAATTGCCTCTAATTCCTTCATCCATATTTTTCACAACCGTTAATTCTCTCCTATCCCTAAAGTTGAATTCACTACCAAAGAGGCATACTAGTTAAATTGTACCATCACATAACAAAGTATTGCTAAATTGTCATATATAGCCGAGCATCGATAAAAGTACTACTTTTGTACCAAAAAAAAAAAGTTCACGGGAGGTGAAATTTACCCTAGTCCCTGTATCATTTTCAAAAAAAAAAAAAAAAAAAAAAAAAAATCTATGTGACGGTGTTTCAAAAATTTTAGTAAGCCGGATAAAGTGAGACAACAAATCTCAACTCCAGTTGCAAACTCCTCTTTACTATTGTTACTTTAATTAATTAATTTATTATTATTTTACTATTTCTTCATGTAGAGAATCCTAGGAGAATAATATTTTGTTGTTGAAATAACCTGATAATATAGGCATCTTAAGTAGGGACCTAGATGAGGTTAAAAAGACAAATAGAACGCAACATATTCATTGTCATATTGACAATTTAGTCCAGAAGAAGATTCTGCTAGCTTTCATAAGTTAAAACTTCACAATTACTCCGCTCAAGTTGCAAATACTCAAAAGTTAATTTAGACTTTGGAGAACGTCATTTCTCATAACATTTACTCATCCGGTGGTTATTTCATTTGTCGGTTGTACGGATACTCAAAGACTTGAGAGAAACTCATTTCTTATAAGAATCACTCCCTTCATGTCGAAATAACTATTTCAAGAAGGCAAATCTAAATAATACCCCATTAAAGTCCTTGTCAATTACCAAATCCTCCATGCATATATATTCTCTGCATAACCAGTAGGACCATTTTACTCCAAAAAAATCAATATATTCATCAGCTAATAATTCCAAAATGCAGCTATGAAGCTTCTTGGTCGTATGCATGATGTCTATAAACTGTTTGACGTAAAGTCCCTTTAATGCTAATTTATGCCCCTGTCACCATCGGAAATTTGGGGTCATTCACAAAGAGGAGCGGCCCCCATTATCACGGGCGTCTTTTACAGTACCATAAATGATTGAGTTAATGAAAGAGCTTTTTTAACAGTAGGAATGTAGTAGGAATTTTTTTATGTCACGAGGGAGCGTCTATTGAATAGGCTTCACTAGTTTGAGATTGATCTAAAGTTCTTTCAAGTTTTTTGAGCTCGAAAGGTTCTTTAAATTTTGACGGGTAGTTGGAAGTGGATGTGTGCATGCTCAGCTACGTGCTTGTACTGTGTAAAAGGATTAGATATATGGCAGTACAACGATAAGCGAAGCTTTCTTGGATTCAGAAGTGGCAGGGGAATTTCAAGAAACTGTCATTGTAAGAGCTTAATTTGAGGAAACAAGAAGAATTGAAGGATGGGCAGTTCTCAGACAAAGGAAAAGAGCAGCCATAGTGAGAAAGTAGTGGAAGGCATGAAAAACAAGGTGAGAGTTCTACATGAGGAAATCAATGAAATAATGTGCATCAGGGAGAGTGAGAATCAAACTTATGAGCGCGAGTTGATGGTTTTCGCGTTTAAACAGGCAGAGTGGAGGAGGGACAGGAGAAGACTGAAAGACGAGGTGAAGAAGTTGAGGAAGAGATTGGAAGAGAAGGATGAGAGGCTGAGATGCACAGAGGAAACTGTTCTGTTGAGTGAAAAATGTAACAATGAGTGGCAAGTTTGTGATAAAATTTCCATGTACGAGCATATCAAGGAGGAACAAGCCCGAAGAGACGAGACTGTGGAGAAGTGGAAACAGCTTTATTTTGCCATCAAGGTTGAGCTTGATGATCTTATTCAAAGGACACATCAAGGTACAAACATCAACTCCCTGTCATCTGCATTTCATTAAGGGTGTAAAAGTCGAACAAGTGTATTGAAATGGAAAGATGACCTAAGTTTACGATGATTCTCATTAGCCAAATACATCGTTACAATAATTAATTCTCTATGGAGGTGGTCGAGAAGCCTACCTTATCTGATCCATTCTGCGTCTGCAACCTCGTCTAGACGCACTATTCTTTATTCACTTAACTTTTAGCAACCTCAATAACTACTCTTCATCCCTACTAGGAAGCCGGGATTTGAGTTGGTGAATCCCATGTCTAGCCTCACCAAGGATACAATATCTTGTTATCAAGTCTAAACATCTGTATTGAAAACTAAAGCGCTAACAAAGTAGATCTTATAGTTTACACACTTTCGTATTCACTTAGGAGTCCACTCTGAGATGCGGGTTTTAAAACATTGCCACCTATTTATATGATTAATTGTTTTAATGTTTTGTTTTTGCAGAAGAAAGACTTTGCTGGAAAGCAAAGGAAGATGAAATACTGTTGGAGCTGAAGGAGGAACTGAGAGCAAAGAAAGAAAGAATTGAATTTCTACAAGCAAAGTTAGATTCAATGAAGCAGCAAGAACTCAGGAGGGAGAGAGAGATGGACATATTAAGACAAAGTTTGAGGATCATGAGCCACAGAAGGAAGGCAATTCCAGTTCCACAACACGGCCAAGATCGATGTCATCAACCACATTTTGCCCATCCGAAGGCCCTTCCATGAGTTCCCATAAGTAAACTTCCATATATATTGACTATTATATGTGATTATAAGTTCACATCCTAAAAGGTCCTTTAGGCCATGCCACATTTATAGAAACCTATTTTGTAACTCAACTTTCTTGTTGAACATTTATGGTAAACGATGAATAGAACTTGAGATTTTGTGTAAGGGCATGGTAAATGCACTAAAACGCACTTAGCAGATGTAAAGGATGCAAAATGACCAAATCCCTTAAATGCATGAATATTAGCTTAGCCAAAGTGAACATGCGATATCTATATCAAGGTATTCTACCTGACACGTAAGATTTTAAAACCCACCAGAGACTAATCTCCTTCAAGCTTTCTCATCAAAATCCAAGCATCTACTGGTAGGATCTTTATGCTAATGGTGTCATGATGCCCATTTACCTAAACCAGAAACATCTATAAAGCAACAAATATTCTGTGCTTCTATCCAATACCCACCTATCTTACTGATCAACTAAAAAAAGAAATTCCAGTTCGATTCCTACTGAAATTGAATTGACAAGCAATAAGCATCTATATATTTAAGTTCTTCTTACATTCCTCAATAGGTTGTATCCAACATTACAAAAATACCAAATAAAAATAGGGAGGCAAAAAAAGGTAGATTTTGTATCATAATATTCACATGTTCTTCATATATGTCGAAAATCATGAAACATGATTTGTTTATACAAATATATATGTACATTATTTCATCCACTGGTTACAGTTTTTAGCAATTGTTAGCAAGCGTATCTTTCAAACATAATTTTCATGCAAAATACCTCAGTTGAACATCATCACTGGGTCAGTTGGATGTTTGACAGAAGAAGCAGCACTTCATCATGAGGTGGCGCTATGAAAGAATCCCGAAGGCAGATTTAATCATCTTACTGGGGCAAATTTAGACTCAGATAGATAATTTTGGGTCTTGAACAGGTTGTGACTCATTAGGAGTTTGATAATTCGATCTGACACTCTGAAATGGATACACATGAACTTCAGATTATTCCTGACCATGTTAGTATGGCATCTTAATCTCTGGAGAGGGAAAAATGGTACCTCTAGCAGCGAAATGTAATAAAAATCCTCCATATGCTGCATAAGTGCACTTCCATCTCTAATAGAACGGAAAATATTAATCTCCGTGTTCAATATTTTCTCAACTAGTTCCTTCTCACCTTTCATCTGCTCTCGACCCAATAAAAGAAAAAAACAAAATGAGCTCCCATATATTACAACCAGTGGCTAAACTTAAAAAATTATACAATGATGGAAATTTTGTAGAAGAAATAGGACGTGTGCTCTTCCGATCTCTACAAGTCAGAAGTAGATATGAATTATAAAGGATTAGCGATCCATTTACTTTGTTTTATTTAAGTCATTCGCCAAAGTTAAATCAGACTAAGAAAAGAAAAAAACAGAAGGAAAAAAGCTACAGTAACGTGAGTATTAAACAGTGCCTAAAACTGTGGACTTGGGAAATGTATCGTATCTCCCGTTCACAAGGTAAGTGACCGAAACAAACTAGGTTAGGACTTCGAAACAAGGGGTGAATTAATGGCTCACACGGTTGCAAAAGATTATTTTATTAGGCCTTTATGTAGAACACTAACAGTTTGAATGAAGGACTAAAAGGCGATTCATGCGGTAGAGATTGAATTTATTGGAAATAAAGCTCTCTTTGTTGTAGTGGTTTTACTGTGTTCATAATTATATCTTTTAGCACAGAAAATGATAAGTGATTGACAAGAAAAAAGGACAAAACATTTACTTAAATATTTAAAAATTTTAGCACAGAAAACTTCATGTGAAAAGAAAAGTATGATGTGTAAGGTCATTCATAACAATTAAGATGGTAAAAAGGAGTAGGACCATACAAATTCACCGACAATAATATCAGGTGTCGCTTCTCCTATAACATCACCTCTATATCCATCTTCCAGAAGATCCATATTTTCCTGAAATAGTTATACATTTGTAATGGAATTATCATTTTCAACAGGAAAAAAGAAAGAAGGAAAGGAAACATGGTTAACAGCTGCCATAACCAGCAACTTCCGGAGTAACACATGATTTTATGAAACTAATCGGGTATAAAATTATCTGCTCTCAACTAACTTTTATGAGAAGTAGAGAGCGCCTGAAAAGATTAGTTTTGCCAACAATTCAGGAGAATTTTGCGGGTGCCAAATTGAAGGTTATAGTGTTTTCAATAGAGTAGGGAAAATACAAACTTCTCCATGTCAGGCTAAAACAATAATTGAACACGTTCCTTTAGTTAGTGCTTTAAGAAAAGGGGAAAAATGTAATTGCACTAAACACTTTTACAATCTGTTTTGAGCTAAGTAACTCACTAAAGCTCATAATCAACTTTCATCCACTTCAGTGGAGGATGATATTAACTTAACAATGAAATTCCATAAACTGTTCAAGAAGTGTTGAATTTTAGTGGAAAAAAAGTTATTTTGAAAAATTATTAGGTTCTCCAGTATCAATATTTTTGCTATGATAATAGTTTTCATGATGTAAAAATGAAAATTTTGAGAGATAACCAGTACCATTGTCTTTTCAAGTTCTCCAGCAGCCAAATAAACAGGTTGAGCCACATGGCAATAGCCCATCAAACGTGGAACTGTCGGTATAATGTCTCGATGATTTACAATTCTCCAACTGTCCTTCACTTTCTGCTATCCAAGATACAAAAGTTTAAGAGGAATTCATCCATCAATAATTCAATAGATTGATACCACATTAGCTCCTAAAGAGACTCAAAAAGGAAAAATGAAGTAGAGAAAAAATTATTGTAGAATTCAAAGCATCCTTTCCTGATAAACAATAAAGGGCAACAGCAGCAGTATGTCTACTTTGCTTGGATCATTCAAAGGACTTGTGCCCGGTTGAGAGCTTCCAAACAAATTTACAACTCAATGTAACCGACAAGTGGCAAGAACTGTATACCTTATTTATGTCATTAAGCCCATAAATTGAAGCTTGTTGAATTTCAAAAAATATTTCCTTGGGAGCTAATTTGAGAAGAAGAAGATTCATAAAAAGTAAAACCACAGTTATGTAGAATCAAGAAAGAACCATTCCCCGCTCTTCCCCCCGCTTCCCAGCTTTTTTTCCCCCGTTGTACGGGCTTAACAGATTCTTTCTATCCAGAAATAATTTGATAACTGTCGAACGTAATATTTAAATGCAATATTTGGAGTGTAGAAAAGTTATTCTATTAAAATTAGAATTAGCTGAAGGAAGAAAGTGAGCCTAGAGAGATCACCTCATTATAGACTTCAGCAAATCTTCTGTTTCCAACTCTAGGAGATCCAAAATTATACATGGTGATAGCTATGGCTCCACGTCTAGCAAAGAGGTGCGATAAAATAAGTAAGATATACACAAATCACCGAATGGCAGAAGATAACATATCCAATCTTTAGAAAATGCAGTGTTTGGTATGGTATTGGTATTATGGCAGTGGCAATGGCAAAAACTTTTCAGCTGATGTTATCACAACAAACCTGATTAAATAGAGAGATCAATTTATAATTTTTTGGAATTGTAGCCGATTTTTTTTTCCCCTTTTTTTCCCCGAATTGTAAAGTTTGATTGAGATGCTAATATATATCTACAGGTGGAAACAGCCAGCTGAAATTCCAACTAAGGACTAACATGCAGATAATTTCTTGGATGCAAACAAAAGGAAAAGGTAGTGGTTAAAGGTAGACCTTACTTTGATAATTGACTGGATGAAAGTTCGAGAGCCAGAAGGGTAGCTAATGCGCCACCCAA
>CAVNYN010201769.1:0-98691 GCA_963692815.1 Nyctanthes arbor-tristis
CTCTGCAAGAGGTTCTTCCATGGTACAGAGTACATTCACCCCACCGGTGATGACAGCCGACATAAGCGAAGCGTCGCTTCCAAACCCGATGGTTTTGAACAAAACCGGGGCGTAAAACATGATGACATTAATTCCGGTTAGCTGTTGAAAGAAGGGGATAAGGATGGCCATCGTAAGATGTGGCCTATACTTCCTCTGCAAGAGGTTCTTCCATGGATGCTCCACCTTCCTCGACTCCTCGCTAGCCGCTACCAAATCCTCGAACTCTTCGTCCACGCTATCAATACCTCGGATTCTCCTCAATTTGGCTTTGGCGTCATCATGCTTGCCGCGTTCGATCAAGGAGTTTGGGGTCTCAGGAAGAACTAATGACCCGACCGTGATGATCAGGGCGGGGACCATAGCGCCCCCCAAGCTCAACCTCCATCCCCACCCACCCTCAATCTTTGCAAAGAAGTAGTTCAACACATTGGCTACTAGGATACCAATGGTGATGGACAATTGGAACCCAATGTTTAGAGCACCTCTATACTTGTATGGAGCCATTTCAGACAGGTACAATGGTACAGACTGCATCATCGAAACAACATAATTTTACTCAAACTTCACATATTATCAAAATTGATACTTTCTATCACAATCTTAACAACAAACTAGTGTAAATCTCGAGTTCATATATTAACCAGATTGAATACCTAATTCACTCTGGAGTTTGAGTCCACTCCATTGACATCAAGCGCTAATGTCATGAGACAATGAATTATGATGGGGACTCATATATGTGGTCGTCACTTATTATAGAGAGAAAATGTCAATATATTTCCACTATTTCCAATGAATTATAGGACTATGATTGTCATAAAATAAACATTAAAAAAAATGGTATTCTTTTTTTCTTTTTTAATAAATAAGCCCCTTTCAAGAGAGTAATAAATTTGTCCCGATTCAACGCCGTTGCGTTTGGAGTAAACGGTATATAAGTTGAAATAAAGAACTAAAGAAGCCTACAAAAAAAACGTCACTATAAAGAAAAATGTGACATGCATGTTACGCTTTGGGTCCCCATTACTTTAAAAAAAAAAAAAAAGGTGGGATTTTTCTTCCTACCCAATAATAATTAATTTATTTTTCAAAATTTCGATGATCACTGCAACACCAAAGCAACTCAATTCTAATAAATTCGAAGAGGTTTTTTTTTTCTTTATTTTTTTTTAAAACTATGCTATCATTCATGGGGAAATCCGCTAGAAAAATTAACAAAAATCATTCGAACCAAACATGAACTAACTTGAAAATCATAACTCACTATACGTGTGACGAGACTATATAATCTTTGAAAACCCACATGTGGGTGGCCCGCCACATAAACGTTAACGGTATAAATCTAATCTAAACAGACGCATCGTAAGAGATCGGAACTACTGAATTATTAGTCTTTTTTGAAACAAAGAAATTAGAGATCAGATCTGGCCTACCAACTTCTTGCAAACAGTTGTCCAGCAAATTGCAATATTCTATTTTCAAAGATACAAAATTATACTCCCATAAGTACAAGCAAAAAAAACAGGGGATTTTTGGACGAAATTCTTGGAAAAGTAAAAGAATGCAAAAAAATCCCATGTTGGGATTTTAGAAAACACAATTTTTGTTCTGTAAGAACAACTCGTACCTAAAAATTCTTGAAAAAATAAAACAAATGAATCCAAATTCCATGTTGGGAATTAACAAAACAACATTCTTGTTGACAGATAGCACATGTAAGAATCGCCGGATAAGTATTTATGATTGATTTCAATTATAAATCCACAGCCGGTATTTTTTTTTTTTTTACTGGAGAGTTGAAGGTAAAAAAAAAAAAAAAATCAAAATGTTACCTGATTGGCAAATCCAATACCGAAACCGAGGAGGATACGACCAACGATGAGCATCCAAACGTGATGCGCGAAGCCATTGATCAGAGCTCCGGCGCAGAACAGCACACCGCCGAAAAGCATCGACAGTTTCCGGCCAAGTTTTCTCGTCACCGTCGAGGCCACCAGCGACGACAGAAGAGCAGCCAGATACAACGACGAAGTAAACATCGTCAGCGTCTGGCTGTCGAATTTGCAGTACTGATTCGTCGAGTCATCGGCCTTCTGCTTCCGGTAAACAGAAGGGAAAAACTTCTCCAGAAACGAATCCATTGAGGTCACTCCACCTGAAAACCAAGAAATCCATCCATTATCAACAAAGAAAAAGAAGTTCACGGGACGGAACCAAATTTCCGACCTGACATAATCTCCGTTGGCCGGAAGTACGAGAAATGAGGCAGGGTGAGTGGGCATACATACCGGAGATACCGATATCATAACCAAAGATGAGGCCACCCATGGCGGCAACAATGCAAGATCGGAAGAGCGTCGTGTAGAGAGTGAGGTTGCCGGGATATTCTTTTCCGGTACCGGGACCCGGGCCAAAACCACCGCCGGCCATTTTATGGGATGCAGAAGATGAACAGAAAAGTGGAAATTATGGAGACTAACGAGATGAATTAAATGAGGTGTAAATGAATATATGAGATGTGAAGAGTGGTAGGAAGAAGATGGAGATGTGTATATATATAGAGTGTGAGGGGATTTCTTGACAGGATGTTAGCTGTCAAAGGATTTAAATTAGGATCAATTTAGGCCCGATCCTTTTTATCTAAATACATTATAATCTCACATATTACTGATTTAACAACTACTCATTTATAATTATAAATTTCAAACTTCTATTAAATTTACACTACTAATTTCACCTCTTTATAATTTCTCTTTATAAATCAACTACCATAAATTGAATCAACCAGACACTTAATTTTGTCATTTATTATTAACGTTCATTGGATATTAGTTTATTTTCCGTGTTGCTTTTAGATGGGCCAGTTTTCCACGGATAGGATGGTTTTGAACTTTTGATTATTTCCTAAGTTAACTTTCATAGGAAAAGAGATGTTGAAACTAATGAATAGGATAAATTAATTCACTCCCGTGTAATTATTTACTTCATCCGTCCCACAAATAAAGTCTTATATTTTTTCATTCGTCTTTAATTATATTCCCTCCTTCCCATAAAGTTATTCACTTATTCTTTTTTTTATCAATCTCAAATTATATTCTATTTTCTTTAATTAATTTTTTAATTTTCTAATATACCCTTATTTATGATATATGGTAATTAACAATCAAAGAGAACTAAAGTTAAATATTAAATAAATCAAAGAGTATATCAAGAAATATATTTTTAAATTATATATTTCCAACAACAATAATTCAATTTTCTTAATTTATATGAAAAATAGAAAGGGAGTATCTTTGCGGGACATATGGAGTAATCCAATTTCTTTAGTTAGTGTTCTAATATTTCTGACACTCATATTTTAAGTAAGAGGTCTCGAGTTCAAATCACACAAACACTTCTCTATTTCTCTTACATTCCTTACATCCCCTACGTATCAGAAAAATCTTCCTGAATTCAATGAAAGCCTGCAATTCATCAAATTTTGAATGGAATTTGGCAAGTTTTATATATATTTCCAAAACTAACAAATGCCCGCAAAAAATTTCAAGAACTTCCTATAAGTTTTATTAAAAAACTTCCCATTCATGTATTTCAAACATAAGTTTTGTGTATTTTAAATTCATATGACATATATTCATGTATGCCACATGAGTTAGAAGTTTTTTAATAAAGTTTTTGAAAAGTTCTTGAAAATGACTCTAAATTCTCAATAGAGAATGGCTTGCCCCAATTTTTTACCAACAATTATCAAATAGCTAATCAACAGAGGACAAATAACAATACGAATAATTTAGTCTCTCTCATAAATTGATCTATACAAGTGGGAGGGATCTGAAAATGACACAATCTATAGTGCTTCATTTGTCATGTAAATTAGATAGTAGGAGGTTTCTTCTAAACAAAGAATATATATTGGTAAAAGTTCTTAATCTCTCGCGTAAATTGGAAGTATAAAATCTATTTCAAGTTCATACGTGGGGTCAAAGTCGGAATTCATAGTTGGAACGTCAGCCATTAGTCACTACTTTTATCTCTATCCCAATTTCGCCCACTCACTTATATGCTCGTGACTCTTATAATAATAAGATGCTTACAGTTTTTCAATAATCATTTATCATCAGAATATACACACAGTGGGAAATTATTAAGACAATTGTTTAGACCCTTACATACAAGGGGTCTACAATATTTAAGTTTATCCAATAATCTTCCACCACGTGAGCGTACGACGGGAGATAATTTTTGATAATTTACCACACTTGGATCTATTGTTGAAAAAATATGTGGTCCCAAAAGGCCAAAACGTATGAACTTAGAAATTTATTTACTAAAATGGGAGTTAATTACCTGAAATGTACTATACTTTTAAAAAGTTATCTCAAATGTCATTGTACTTTAAAATTTACACGAAATATCACTGTACATTTAAAAAGTTATCTCAAATGTCATTGTACTTTAAAACTAATCTGATATGCCACTGGACTTGTGAAAGTGTTATCTATTTGCCATCCTCGTTAAAAATGTAACGGACTTGATGACATAGTTAATAGAATTTACCATGTGACATCTTTATCGTTATTTTTAACTAGGTATTTACATAGTGACAAATGAGATAATATTTTCACGAGTTTAGTGACATATGAGGAAAGTTTTATAAAGTACAATGGCACTAAAACTTTATAAAGGTTTATGAAATTTTTCTCATATACCACTAAACTTGTGAAAATGTTATCTTATTTGCTACTCGATCAACACCCGATTAAAAAAATGACAGTCAAGATGCGACATGGTAAATTCTATTAGTCATTTCATCAAGTCAGTTATATTTTTTAAATAAGGTGGCAAACGAGATAACACTTTCACAAGTTCAGTTGCATATCGGGTGATTTTTAAAAAATCCAGTGGCATATTAAGTGAGTTTTAAAGTACAATAACATTTGATATAACTTTTTGAAAGACAGTAGAATTTTAAGTAAATTTTAAAGTATAATAGTATTTGAGATAGTGATATTTCGGATAATTAACTCCTAAAATAGTATAAAATATTTGTGCAGACGCTTAATTTATTTATAATTAATATAAAGGTGTCAAATCAAGGGTGATAAAAAATTGATAAATGAAGTCAAAAAATGACTGTACTGTATGTATAACACTTGCGGGTAGTAATTTTCTAAGAGAAGTTAGGTCCGACCCATTTCGCAAGATGTTCACTATGTTTGGTAATCATTTAAAAATACTTTAAATTTATCAATTAATTTAAATTTTACTTTTTAAATATATAGTAACACCACATTTAATTATATATTTGATTTGACTTAAACTCTTACATAATTTTAATCATTACCTCTATATAACACAATCAAAACTCGACACCTATATAAAATTTGAAATTTAAACTCATTTATATATCCACCAATTTATAAATGGTTACCAAACAAAGCAGTTATCGTCTTGTGCACATTAGAAGATAGAACTAATGATTCTTTTTCTCTTGATTTTTATATAAGCAAGTTAGTGTCAGTTAGTTTTACATCTAAGAACCAAGCAAAAGTTTGAATTTTACAAATTCAAATAAACAAAGCAATTAAGCTAGCTAGAAGATGGTAACAATTTTTTTCACAGGCACTTAGAGTTTATGATAGTTCTAATCTAACACTGTATTTGTAATATTATAAGATATCTGTACAACCATATGACGTATATTAAAACACACAATATGGAAAATCACAATCATTTAATGTGTCCAGGCGCATGGTAAATTTTAAGCTTTAATAAAACATGACTTATTTTTCAAAATCAATTTTCAACCAAGTCCTCCAATCTACTCCCAAAAAAGACATAGAAGAGAACAAAATTTATAAAGTCCTCATAAATATAATACAAGTCTATTAAATGAATAACTGCATTTTTTTCTTTGAAAGGAAATGATTAATTACTTGTGTAATGTTAATTGGCACAACTAATTAAACTTGTCAAGAATGTTCACCCTATAGCAACCTTAGCTGGGACTCGAGCAAGTTCACATTGTATCAGTATTAAGAATGGACATAAATAAAATAATAGTAATGATAACAATAATAATTAATTAATTAAAAACGTATGTTATACTAATAATTAGAGATTGCAAAAAAAAAATATTAGAATTGGTTTTTTCACACAAAAAAAAAATAGAAGTAACTGACACACAGAGAGAGTTCAAACTTCAAACTCGGAGGCTTGACTGCCAAAAAGTCAACACAAAAAACGGAGACAGCCCACTTTATTTGGGGGCCCATATTTTGTATCGGGTCGGACCTACATCCACCGAATTTCCACCTCACGTGCATTATTCTTCCTGTTCACACAAGTATATTGACGTACATATATTATTACATTACATAATTCTAACGACTTGTTTTTATTTTCGAAATATTACGAGGGAACTGTAAGAAAAGAATTGAACCCTAAATTAAGGGTACGGGAAACCTATTAGGGTTCTATTAGACCACTTAGTTTTGACAACGACTTGCCTTTTTCGATTAATCCTTTTCTTTTAAAGTTATTATTAGTAATCCTAATATTAAATAAAGGGGAGATTTGTAGCGTGAGGACTTCAACCTCTTGTTGTAGTCACAAATTCGTCTCTTACCTTATAACTTCGACACTATGTTCAAACATAGTTGTACAACTACAATGCTACAAGACTTGAAAATTAGTTAGCTCGTTTAACTCGACTACTATTCTCCAAAGAATCATACAAGTTACTTAGTTCTTTTTTTTTTTTTTTGGGGGGTGGTAATAATTTATGTTGTTAGTTAATTAACAAAGATATTCAACAAAATATGCGCCTGTTAGCGAACTAATTTTTTCTCTTTTTTGTTGAAGTAAGAGAGAAAATGAGTAAAGATGAATGATAGAAATTTGTGCAATATAATAGATCCCATAAGGTATATAGATGTGATTTGTTTGACCAAATGTAAATTTAAAATAAAATAGAGAAAAATAGAAGATTATATGTTGTTTCTCATATATTTTCCAGTTTACCATATGGTATTCATAATCAAAATTTGGAAAAGTATTGCACAATCTTATTTTGTTTAAAGGAAAAAAAAAATCAAAACTTTTTTTTCCAAGTTGGCCCCCAAATAATATTATTATATGCAAAATACCCCACTCCTGCATATAAACAAGATAAGGAATGGAGAACTTAAAAAGAAAACGCTCCATAAGACATACAAAGTCAACCAGTGAACATTATGGTACCAGCCTACCAGGTCGGCCATCCCTTTCTTTTTGCTGAAATTATGGGCTCGTTGTATATCAAGTTAATGTATTTAATTTGAAACTTCTAAATATAAATCGATTATATATACATACATATATATATATATATTTAATTATTCCAACAAGCAACAAGTAACTGTTTTTAAATTTCAAAAAGACATGAAAGCCAACTATCGATTTCTAGGAGTAAACACAAATGAAAATTATCTGCAAGTCTTGTAGGGTATAGTATGTTGTAGAATATACAAGTCTTATATGTTACATTGATGTTACCCTGTAGGATTATTCGGAGAGCTGCAAAGCAAAATCTTCATCTTGCTCTTACAATGCAGAAGGAGGGAGTCTTATATAGCAATCAATATCTCCATACGTATATAATTTATAGTTCAGATGAATTTTCAAACGTCAATATCAATATCAGTGTATTACTCCCTCCGTCCCACAAAGATAATTTGATAGGTAATTTTACGTGGATTAAAGAATAGTAAGTAATGTGATTAGAATATTTAATTTTGCCTTATTTTTTCATATATACCCTTGTGTCATTAATTGTTTGAAATATTTTCAATGCATGGGTAGTTGAATAATAATAATTAATTATGAGCACAAATTAAAATGAAATATTAATGCACGTTCAATATAGTAAGTAGACTATCTTTTTGGGACGAACAAAAATGAAATAGTGAACTATTTTTTTGAAACGGAGAGAGTATAAGTTTTGCATGAAAATGTACAACCACATGCTTTGCATTAAATGTGTGCATGGAAGATCAATGCTACTTCTTAGACAAGTGACTTTGAAGATGCAAATTTTTGTTAATGATTTTATTTCATTTTTATAAGTAATTCTGTGATTATTATATTATAATAATATTTTTATGTATATAACCAACTTAAATTAGTTGTTTTGGACCGTTGAAAACAATGCATATGTGTGTTAATTCAAGCCAACTAAGAAGCATGTGCATTTACAAGTATAAAACAATACACATTATCTCAAATCGAAGATAGATGGGGCCAATTTTTAATATTTATTGTTAAAAAGTCCTTTAACTAATATCTCCAAGTTGTGCATCAAGTTGACTTGAGCTAGACAATACAACAGATCTGTTGGCTCTAAATTTTTTTCAAAGATTTTGGAATATGATAAGATCAACTATTGTCATTTTTTGCCTACATATGTTTACAATCTTTGCATTTTTTTATTCTCTCGTTCGATGAACGGAAACTTGACCCAAAACATCATGAATGAATGCTTTTATATTTCGTAACCGAAAATTGGACCCAAAATATCATGAACATTTTTAGTATTTTGATAATTGAACTTTGACTCTAAATTAGATCATGAAATCTTTTATATCCTCCCTAAGTAAATAGGAGTTGGGACTGTATCTTAATCTCAATTGTTATATTAGATGAATCATCATATGTATTACAATATTATTGAAAAAAAAATTATAATTTTAGGAAAATTTTCAAAAACCTTATGGAGGTTTTGTAATAAAACTTTCCACCATGTGTGACAAGTATGGATGCAGGCCACGTGTATTTTAAATACACGTGGCGTGTATCCATACACGCCACATGAGATGGGAAGTTTTGTTACAAAACTTTCAGGAGATTTTAGAAGGGACTCTATAATTTAATAAATTGTTAATTAATTTGTTTATGAAGATTTCTACACACATAACTGACTTTTCTGCTCCCTTCATAGCTTGAGTTTAACTCACAGTGTTAACGAAATTTGTTTCAGGTTTTGCCTGAAGGATAAATGCATTCTTTGGTTACGGATGACAACTTAACCCATTTCAAACGGCCGTCACGTTGCTATCACTAGAGGAGGTGGTCTGAAAGAATTCTTTCACTAGTTCAGAGGTGTTTTGGAAATCCTAAATTTCTTAGGGACCACACTTGGAAAGAACACATTTTTTTTTCTTCACCATGTTAATGAAAAGTAATGTATTGTCCGATCTCAACAATAAAAACACAAGGCCCGCATATATAATTGGGGTGAGTCCTCCAACTTGCAAAGATTCTATAAATCATGTCTCGCAGATTATCAAACAAATTAAGTTTAATTATTTACAACTTTTTAGACTTAACATTGCTGGTTTCTAACGTATATTATACTCTCCCCATCTCAGTTATATAATTCATATTGCCTTTTTATAGTACCCCAATTAAATTAAAGGCCTAAATTAAATAACAAATTGGGTCATTTGAATCCCCATGTAGATTTCTGATTGGTCAAGAGTACCAAGTTCAGTACCCCTGATGTACTGGATCTCCCCCCCCCCCCAATTATATAGTCTCTTTTTTATTAAAAGGTCTAAAATTGTATTATTTTATTAATTTATCATCATTTTACTTAGTTAAAACTATCAATTTTAAATTTTACTTATCAAACAAGGATAAATTAGTAATACGAATTGCAAAATATATATTTCTAATACAATTATTGATCCATGTGAACTAACGAAGTAAAATATATAATTGGAACATGGGGAGTAAGTCGTTTATAATCTAAATATTTTTTCAATATTTTTATTTATAAAATTTTTTTTTTTTTTTTATGTGAAACACATTTTCAACTTCACGTTTAAATCATTTTGATTCTGTTAGATAATGTACAACCTGAATTAAGAAATAAAAGAAAATAATAATTTTAAAAAGTCAAAAAATGGTCTGTAAAATTATTTCAACTGGTTATCATGCTTATGTACAAAGAGCTTTATCCTCTTAATGAGACATTATGTTCAAAAAAAGACTCCGCCCCATAAGTAGCCCATGCAGTTTAATAGTAACCAGGACCAGGACGATGTGGCGGATAAACTCCAAAACTTCCGATGCCGTGAGGAAAATTTCCACGGGGAGCTGGTAGACGAGGAGGGGGTTGAACTCCAGAATGATGCATATCTGTTGGAGTATTACCATAGGGAGGTGCAGGCATTGGATTCAGGGTCAAAGGTGAACCTGTAATCAACAGAAACAAAAAATTGATCTGTCAGTTAAAATCTTCAGATCACACAGATTATAAAGTGATTGGACAAAGAAACTAATGCAAAAAATTGAATAAGTGGTTTGAGAAGAGGAAATATTAGATTACATCTACCTTCGCAGATACAGAACTATGCTTGTGTTTTGTGTATATAATCAGAAACGCGCTCAAGTCTTTTTTTGGGTTGGGTTGGGGTGGGGTGGGGGGCAGATGGGGATGGGGGATCATTACATTACGCACCATTTATCGATGGTGTACTGAACTGATGCACAGGTTGCCCCGCAGCTGATGAATATGGTGGTGGGAATTGAGATCTAGTGGCATATCCATCGGAAGAGTGGTAGGCAGACAGTGATGTTTCAAAACGGCGATCAACATTGTGGCCTCGTCTGAGATCAGCAGGAGCCTGAGGTATGAAACTTTTGCTTTCAGCACCAGCAAAGCTATATGCATTACCCCCTCCATGATCACGCTCATCAACACCTCCACCGTAATTTCCACTAGGATTAAAATCGCACCTCCAATCATGAACAGAATGGCTAGAATTATAGGGTCCATAAGAGATTCCAGGGGGAGGCTGAGAGTATGAGCCATTCCAGTTAACGCCTGCTCCTGAGCCATATCAAAACATTACAAATGGCATGCAGAACAAGCAATTAAAGTCAATCCACTTTCAATTCACTACAAGGAGATAAAACCTGTTGCAGGACTTTGAGCTTGAAATGAAAAGCCACCATGTGAAAGAACTGGGGCCTCAGGACGATGTTGTAATGAAGGATGATATGATTGTACAGAACTTCCACGAGAATAAGGGGATATGTCCGGCTTTGCATTCATATCTCTTTTCATCTCTTCTAAGTGCCTCTGGGACTCAACTCTATTGAGTTCCACATACCAAACCTTACAAGCAAAAGATAGAAACTCAGTGCTATTCAAAAATCGGAAGCAAATAACTATAACACGTATTCATCTGTATACCTCATCAAAGTGCTCATCTGTCCCAGGCATCTCCTTGCTTGTGGGCAATGTAAAATTGGCTGAAACAGTATTTACAATATACCAGAGTAGTGTCATTTGCCATTTGATGCCAAAATATGGAGACCTATTCAATCTATAAAAGTAAAGGTAATAATAACTGTTAGCGTACCTAACATTGTATTGACAGCCTCGGCGGGAACTTCCTTCCCCATTTCTTTGAATCTTTTAGCAGCACGGATTTTGAGCTCTTCAGGTCTTGGAAAAACCACGACAGCAATCTGACATATGGCATATCAAAATGTCAAAAATCCCGTGTTTCAAGTTGGAACAGCGTTAATGAAAAAAATCCTAAACTAGACCATGCCTATGTTAACTACCTTCTTGTATTTATATGTATTTTAAAGGGAAAGGAAAAAAAAACTACCTTCTTGTAGTCAGCAAAAGGCTTCAGTTTACGTTTACGAGCACTCTTGTAGACATTTGTTTGGTCAATTATGAAATTTCGAGGTATTTTGGAGGCCCTTGACAAAAGAGTATTAAAAATACCCGTTGCACGGTCCATCAACTGCTCAAATCTTTCACCATAATTATTCTTACGCAGCAAGCCTGGTACCTGAAGTTTTAAATTATATCAAATCCCACAGTAAGAAAATAAAATAAAAAGTGAACATTTTCGTTTCCTCTGGGTTTGTCATCTGCGTGCTAGTACGGGGTGGGTAAGTGGGTTTGGTGGGGGGTGGGTGTATGAAGAATTTCGAAGATGCAGAACAGACCTTCATTTGATCCAGTGCTAAGTTTGTACCAAGCAACACATATCGCTTTTCTGGATGATCTTTCACCCACTTCTCAGCCCAAGTAGTCTTGCCAGAAGCAGGCAATCCGACATCATCATAACTTCACAATCGGTCTTTGAAAAGGTAGGTCCAAGTATTGAGTTCCCATCCTCAATAGCAGAAGCCCAAGGTTTATAGCCTTCTTCGGGAACCAGCCCATCATCAATGCTAAACTGCAACTGAACTATTACATTTTTCAGTAAAACATGAGGAAAAAGAGCCGATTCCCATTGACTCATTCTATTTGGAGAATTCCCCACTGCTAGACCCTTTGAACCCGCATCGAAATGCTTTGCTATGCCCAACCATTTCCCATTCTTGGAAAACCCAACAGAAGCCATGTCCTCATTTTCGAGGTTGACAGCACAAATTATAGCATCGCCAACCCCAAAATTTTCTCCATAATCAGAAAACTTCCCAGAATTAGAAAATTTTCCAGTGCCTCCGAACCCAAAACTGTGAGCTGTCTCTCCAAGGTTTCCAACGGCATCATCACCTCTAGATACACCAATACGACAAACATGTTGCTGTTCCAGGGGAGTATCTTTCATATCCACTTTTTGAGCTGAAATTATCTTGCAGCCAAAACAATATTTCCCTCCAGTAATTCCAACATTGGCCCGAGCACCAGACCAGCAATAAGCAAAGCCTTCTTCATGACGGGCCGAGCCTTGCAGACCATTTCCTTCAATATTAAAATCTGGACAAAACATAGCAACTCAAATCAATCCCTTTAGTTACCAAAAAAAATTCAGTTGATAAATCATAAAATATCTGGTCTGAAGTGAAGCAATGACATCACACATAGCTTTGTCTCAGTTAGAAATACTAGATGCATTAATCAGCCAAACTTAACATTGAAAAGAGATGGCACAAAGTTGAAAAGGCGAATTTAGTGACTTAAACAACCAATCGCATGTGGTCCTTCAGTCCACAAGCACATTCAAGCAAATAATGCTCCATTTTCCAATTTCAACCATCTCGGAATTATTCAAGTGCAACCAACAAACAGAATAGTAAAATGATCCCGTATCTAAAGCCTAAATTCAATCAAATTTCACTGAACTTAATTGGTATTCAGGGGAAAGACTTAAAACCCCTTTTCCTTATTTCATCTTGAAGCTTCTCTATTCACTATTATGTGTTGGTAAAAACAAAATCAAGTAATCAGGAGAAACACCACACCGTCATCATATAACACAAACATATATCAACAGAACTGCAAAATTTTCCACAATGAAAATAATACTTACATGAATAAACTTCTACCAACCCGCATATTTCAAGAAAGGGTCCCGGGCAAACAAGATCGGAAGAACTTAGGGTTTCATAAATGGGAGAAGGACACAAAAATTGATATCTCAGCAAAAGCCGCTACTCACCTATACTGCAATCGGCAGGGTTAAGGGAAACCGTAAAGTTGGCGTCTTCGGGCGGGCCAGAGGCATTCGATTCGGCAACCTTCGATTTTTTTGGTTCGGGTCCATCAATTGCAGGCGGTTTGCGTTTCACCGACGCCATGTGAGTGTTTAACGTGTGAGTTTGAGATAGTTTTGTTAACGAGGAAGAAGAAATTAACTCAAATTGCGAATCTGATTTCGGAATCGGTTTGCTTTATAGGTCTAAAAGCTCTTCCGATCTCGAAAACGCGATTTTCGTTGGGAGCCGGTGACAGAATAGAAAATCCAAATGTGAATGATAGGGAGATTAATTTTGTAAAGAAACTAGAAGCGATCCAAGAAGAAAGAGAAAAATTCAAAACAATTGGAGAAATAGGATTAAAAAAGGAATAGAAAGAACTCTTTTTTTTTTAATTATTCCAGAGCGATGAAAACTAAAAATTGTCTTCTTCAAATAATTTTTTCAAAGCATATGAAAATTAAAATTTGTCAGTAAAAAAGACTACGAGGCTCGGTGTGCGAGGTAACATGGACTTTAATTATGAGAATATAGGTGGGGTTATTTATATAAGCAAGGTTCTTTAATAGATTTTTTTTTTTTTTTTTTACTTCACTTGTTTCCAAGTAGAACGTAAACCCAAAGATCCATGGACCCGCAGTTTGGGAATGTAGATGGGTAAAAATAGCTAGACTCACTCGGTTTGGTAATGAGCCCAATTCAACAAAGCTACCTAGCAAAGGGGAAAAAAATTCAGGCAATGAAAAACTCTCACATCAGATCTTGGTCTTCATTTTTGAAACCTTTAAACCTATGCGTAAATTGATAATTGATTTGAAGTACTGGATATTTCTCCAACTAGCAATGAGGTACTCAGATACTCAACATCTTTGGCCTTCAAGGACCGATCTTATCCAAGCCTTGTGTCAAAATCAACTTCTTTTGCTGATCAACAATTTTGAGTATTAAAATTGTCTATTATCCTAAAGTACTGTAATGTTATTTATTATTTATATTTATTTATCTAAATTGAAAATTTGTCTCTACTTAGTTTGATATTTTTACGTCAAGAGATGAGTGGATATTATAAATATATAAAACAAATGCACATATTAAATGTTGTATAAGAAAATACCAATTAAATTAGAGACTGATCTTTTTTTTCTACACTTGTAAGAAGAAAACCTCTATTATGGTCGATGATAATATATATAATGTAAATAGTATAAGAAAAATCTACGTGCACTACTACTTATACAACTACTTATACAACTTGTACACATGACATCAATCTGTGAAATCTAGGATTATGATGTTTGTCGAGGAACTCACAAATTGCTGCTATATGTATAATTTGTACAATTAGTTGTGTAAGTGGTTCTACGTGCAGCAATTCTCATAATATAAAACGTCTTTTCCCCTTTTTTAAGCATTGTCGAAGGATTGTAGGAGAGTGGAATGGAACTCTTAGTTAAGGGTGTAAGAAGCCTACTTAAATATTCGTAATATAAAATATAAAATAATATATCTGATTAGCTTTAAATTAAATTGTAATTTGAACCATCCCAAACATACTCAAACATAGTTGCACACACGTTGCCATTGTTTCTCTACCTTGCAGTTTCATTGTAGATGGGTAGGCAGATTTTCATTGTTTCTTGAGTTCAACTATACGCCAAGATCTCTAATAGCTTACCCATTTTCTAGTAAATATATGGTACCAACTGTTGATGTGGCTAGCCAAATTCAGCTTTATTAAAGGCAAAAAAAAAAAAAAGAGGGAGAAAACCAGAGGCATAGAATTGGGTATAAGTTACAAATCTATGATCTAACACACAGAAGAAAACATTTTCTAAAGAGTCAATCGAGCTACGCATATTGACCCCGACTATCACCTAAAAATAGCAAAGTCATGAAACCATATGCCATTTTATACATAAGGCTGTTTTTTATTAATAGACAGAAATCGCTAGAAATAAGTCAAATTACCAGAGGAGATGACTGTACTTGGGATCAGTCAATCAGGCGGCCTATGCTTTTCCTTTATTTCTTTATTTTATTATTATTATTATTTTATTTTATTTATTTTTTTTTTTTGGGTTGTTGTGTGTAAGGCCTGATTATCTTTTCGTTTTTTTGTAGTGGTGTTTTTAAGGGCACGTCAGCTTTACGGTTGGTACGATAGCATTTTTTCCCTTTCTTTGTGGCGCGAAGGGGTAATTTTGCTATAATGCTGACAAACGTCTGACATTAGAAACGAACTCGTGTGGGGTGAGGGAATAGTATTTTTCCCCAACAAAAATAGACCTGATGTTCCCTGCCCATTGTTTCTTCACTCGTCAATTTTCCATTCATGTGATGTTAAAGGAAGAGAGCCAAGAAAGTCGCCGGAAGAAGCTTTTAGTTCAAGATATAGTCATGTCTGATTTGTAGCATAAAACGCTCTACATAAGTAAATGATGGTAACTTGTCGAGTCGACTTGCTGAAGATTAGATGTATCTCCATTGTTATACAGTTACAAATATAAAGGCCTCTCTCATTTTCCAATTATAATCATGAGATCACAATGTGGCCAAAAAATTTCCCAGGAACAAACAGTAATTAACTGTTCCCTTGCAAATAGACTTTCAGATATGGATCTTCATTGTACTTCGAATAAAGAGGAAGTTCAAGAGCATTCTCCGCGATTTTTTTGTCCTCGTGGATCTTTGCTACCAGGCTATCAAGGGAAGGGAAGTTCGCCTACCATATTACATACCTAACTATCAGTACTGAGAGACAAGCATGCTGTAAGATGTTAGCCAAAAAAAAAAAAAAAATTGAATAGTGGCTTTAATACCTCTGGTCGTATATAGCCAACAATAGCAAGTCTTAATTCCTCACCATAAAAATCCCCATTAAAGTCATGAAGCAACCATGGTTCCTGAAATTATGATATGGGAAACATGTTATGTTATCGGTAATTACAAAAATAAGCTACAAAGATGAGCATCTTTGGTTATGCCTAAAAACATTTCCTTGATAAGTTTTAATAATGAGAAGTGTATTTATAAGGGTGAAAATTTGGGAAAAAAAAAAGTTACCGAAGAAGATTAGAGTTACTACCGATATTTTAACATTTCTACTAGTTACCCAAACTTGTAGTTGACAAACAAATATCTTTTTCTTTTTTAAGCTTAACCTATCATGCTCATGGAATAGATGAGAGATACAGATCCGTGTCACTCACTATAGTCTTCTCAGAGTTGTTGAAATAAGGGTTCCAACCAACGCTCATGACCATCTTGTAAACACCCCGAGTTGATAACCTAGCCCAACCAAAATATACTCCTGACGGATGTTCTGAAAGTATAGCTGAATAACTTTCTGTCGATAAATTGGCTGAAATATAAGGGCTTCTTGTTAGGATAGGCTGCCATCGTATCAAACCAAAACCCAGAGATTCGAACACTGGGGGACTTTAAACCAAATAAAGAAAACAAGCAAAATAGGTAAAAGACAATCATCCATACATTTACGCATGTAAATGTGATGTAGAGATATGGCATATGCACCAACAAATGTTAGTTTGTTCTGTTTAAGGAATGTAGAAGTCAAGAAACCTGTAGGGATCCCAAGCACTTTTGAGCCACGTCCAAAGCCCTTAATGACAGGCCCACCAATGTACCAAGGTTCTATTGGCAAAGTACCTTCTACCCCTGAGTTTATCACTTTGTCAAAACCATGGGACATTAGTATTACAAAAAACCAAAAATGAGTGGCAGATGCTCACAGTCTTCAAACGCAGGTAGGCCCCATTTTTCTGGTTGTAGATCTAGAAGAGAATTAATGGTCTCGTCTGAAGAGGTGAAAAGATGGGATTGTTTAGGAAGGGATGGGATAGCAACCACTTCCATTCCAGCAGCCTTACCAGCTGTGACCCCTGGCCTGTATATAGAAAGGCATTCTCACATCATCTGAATGAAGATTGCTCACTTTGATCACTCATGAACATAAAGTTTTTATTCAAAGCCATTGACAACGAAGAGACATATATTTCTTCAATTCTTAAAGATTCCATTCCTAATGGTGAACAGATTCTGGATGAATGATCCCTAATCCCAGTGGAATCCAAGTATGGATCACATAAGATGACACCATAGGCTGACAGTTCGGGACGTTATTGTGCCCAAGCCGTCTGCATAGGATTTCTCATGATATTATTATAGTTTTATGACAGGCATCAATTCGTTGTTTGTGAGCATGCTTTACCATTGAAGGAAATCCAGCAAGCCATGGAAAAGGATACTTACAGTGAATCTTCGAGGACAAGACAGCTGGAAGGATCCACATTAAGCCTTTTTGCAGCCTCAACATATCTTCAATGATGAATACACCAAAAAATTGAACAGTAATGCAATTGCTTTATAACAGAAACATCCATGAGAAAGACATTTTAGGTTGTACAAATCCTACATTTCAGGTGATGGCTTTCCATTTGTAACTTCATCACCTCCTATTGTAACAGAAAAGGATTCTTTCCAACCTGTAATTTAGGTACTGATGGTTAACAGCTCATGTAATATGTTATTAAAAGAAAAAAAAATGGAAAAGAATCCCCAAGTACATCATAGTGAAGAATATCATTTTATCAAAATCCTACCCTGATGATAAGATATCTTGGTTTCAATATTTGCCCTTGAAGAATTTGAAGCCAATGCCATTGGCACTCCATGACTTCTTAAATGTTTAATTAGTCTGTTAGCACCAGGTTGAGCTTTGATATTGCACCATCTACATAGAAATTGGAGACATAGAATAGTGAACTGCAATCTCCAAACACAAATCTTTAAGTCTAAGGAGATACAACCTAACCCAGCATCTGAGAAAAAGGCAATTTTCTTTCTGAAAAGAAAAAAAAATGAAATGATGTTCAACCATACACACATAAGAATGAGGGAAATTGTTTTAAGGAATGGCAAAGCTTCGAATAAAGAAAAGCAAAACATCAAGGAAAAATAACCCATGCCAATACTTCTCACGCGCAACACCCCAATGCCAAAAGACAACAAATTTATGGTTAAAATTTCCCTTATGACATCCAAAATTTACCAAATGCATAAAATTATAGAATGTAGACTAGGAAACATTTTCCCCATACAAAAGAAAAGCTGAAACTCGATTCTATTATTATTATTTTTTCCCACCAATGTGTGTGCGCATGTGTACATATATACATGAAACACTCCTTTCTTGAGATAGTATAGTTTATAGAGAGCTCTGACAGACAAGATATTCGGCGAGTTACTAAACTACTAAGCATTCACAATCCAGACATCCCATGCCACAGTTATAAAATGGAAGTACTGCAGACGATTTTATAATGCCCAGGATTTCAGACTTCAAAAGACTTTACCCAGTAATTGTTTCTACAGCCACAGAACCCTTTAGCTTTAAGTAGTGAAATATTTGGAGGACCAAAAAGAAAGGAAGAAGAAGAATCATCTTATGATAAAAACCCAATCACAAATGCCATATGATTTTTTGAATAGGAAAACTTGAGGAAAATGATAATGCAGATAAAGATTCTGTACACGAAAATTACTGCTCGGAAAATATTGGAGAAATCTCTGATATAAATTCATCTGTTGACATGGGCAATTCATAATCCTCCACAACAGCCGCTGAAGCTTCATAAGGTGTCTTTCCTACAATTCTGTGAGCTGTTTTTCCATCCCATTGCTTCCCGTACTTAACCAAGTAAGCTTTCAAAATGTCAGTCACAATGCCATCTGAAATGGAATCAAATTTAAATTACCAGTAGGGGAAAAACAGCGCCACTTGGTGTTTTTTGTTTTTTTTTGTTTTTGGTGTGTTGGGGGGGGGAGGTTATCAAATTTACATTACAGTTGGAAAATAAGGATACAAACTGTTCCAGGGTGACAAAAACCAGTAGCTGGTAGCTTGGTATTTTACATTTATTACTGTCTTTAGATAGGAGAAAATGGCATATTTCCTTAGCATATAGTAAAAGGTAGATCAAAAGAGAACGCCTTATGAATGACAGGATTACCTTAATAAACTGCCACAAACATCCAAAATGAGTAGAATTTAACTGTAGTATCATACAAGTAAGTTCTTCCATTTTTATTTTTTATTTTTCACTAAAACCTGTCTAAAGCACATATTTCCCATTGTTAACATATCAATTTACAGTAAAATAAACAGCTAACCATCATAAAAATGAAGCAAACAAAACCATAAGTGATACATTCAAGATTGCAATGCAGTATCAACTGAAGCTATGAAGGTAAAACAGACACTGTATTTCTCATTTCAAAGAGAGAAGAAAAAAAAACACAACTCGTTTTATCATAAAGAATGCTCATTAGACCAAAGTGTAGGCTATTAAGAATTAAATGAGCATTTGTTTCCCATTATAACTTGACTACTGGTGAATTTATGATTTAATTGAGGCGTGGAGATCCCATAGTTTCAATGGAATGCGTGGATCTTAGTTGAAGGTAGTTGTAGATCCTGAAAACTGTGGTTAAAATTGATTCAGTTTATGAATTGACACAATGCATAATGGGAAACAAACACCCCCATTAACAGTTGACTAAAGAACTATTTTCGACACTGTGGTTAAAGCAAAATGATTCAAAAGAAACACAATCACACCTGTGTTAAGAAGTGTTCCATCCAAATCAAGGATGACACAGGAAACAAGCTTCCTTATTGATTTTGCCATTGACGTACACGTACTGTAAGTATATCCCAAACCAAGACAAAGTTTAAGCTTCCATCAACTGCATATTGATAATCAGACCAAATCAACATCATGACTTCATGTTCAGTTTAATAGACCATCTGTAATGTTATGAAGTAAAGAAGAAAGCACATAATTGGTTCGGATTTTAAATAGAGGAAAAAATAATAAAAAAATTACTTAAAACAGTCACGGAAAAGCTAGGATCTTGGTCCAGTCAGGGCAGAAGGACTTAACTACACAACCAATCTATTGAATTACTACTGTCCCCAGCAAAAGCTGGTTTTAACTGCTTTTGGGATTCTGCTTATTCTTTGAATTAATAAACATATAGCTAACCCTCTAACCATAATATTTTCAATTATTTCTCAAAGAACAAAATCTTGCCAGAGAAAATTCTACCCCCTTATCTTTGAGACTCACTATTACAGTCCCAATTGAAATATCTCCACTTCCAACTTTCATACTCATGGTAAGCTTCCAAACAGTTTTTTACTCTTGCCCAATTCTTAACAATACAAATCAACCCAAAATTCATCCTTCAGCTTGAATTTTGCGAACCAAAAATTTTGAACTCTGAATCAAGAAATATTTCAGTGGCAGCGCCAGGATACGAGTCCAGTGCGATCGGAAATTTTTAACAAAGACAAAAATCGAGAAGAATAATATCGTATCGAAATGCAATCATATGAGATCGCTCTCATTGAACTTCAAAAGAAAAGAACATTTTTCGCTTTCCTTGTCATAGATGATAAAATTCAAAACGGGTTTGGTTCAACTTTTCTAATATCTAAAATCGAAACGAGACTTTCAAAAGAGTATAGCATCTCCAAAACATCATCTATTAAGCAAGATAACTGCTAATTAATCAAACAATGACCCAGAAAGCGTAACGAAAATAACTCTTTTGAAAAAACAATATAAAACAGATACAATCTATACTTGAATTGCCATAGCCTTCTTGTTCGATTCAAGCTGACTTCCTGTTAAAAGTCATAATCCTTTCATCCGATAAAATCTGGTTAGTTAAATCAAATAAATCCCCAAGTTATACTCAATAAATTCAACCAAACCAATTTTCATAGAAAATACAGCCTAGCTCATCTGCCAAATAAACAACTCGTCACAACTTAGCACAAAAGGCATAAATTCCACTCTCTTCAATTAAGCAGGTCACAAGCATTTGTTTTGGTTAGTATCTTCATGCTACATTACACAGCCTTTCACATGTATGATCCAAAGCCAAGTAATTGCATAAAGTAAACCTCAAGCACGGGCAGTTACAAAAGTGGAATGAGATTAGAACATGGAGGTAATTAACTGATTAAAGAAACATATCTTATTCTTTCCTTTTTTTTTTTTCTTTTCTTATTCTCTTCTTTTTTTTTTTTTCTTTTTCTTCCTCTAAATATTTTGAAGTTGTCCCTTTCAGCTATATAGTGAGGTTGGTAGAGATATACAGCAGACTGGGCAAAAAACCTAAGTTTTTATGTTGGCGCGTCCTAGCATGGGCAGGTAAGCTAAATTCAAGAGTGAAACAAGCCAGGGCATTGCCAAGATCATTCCAAAAGTAAGGCTGGCCACAAGAGATCAGGTCTGTAAGCGTAAAATAAAAAAGCGAACCAAATCTTTAGTTCTGCACCAAAGAGTCAGAATTGAACTCTCCTAATCGCCCCCAAACTTAGCCCTTATTAGCATTCTGTTTCTATTTCAAAATAGAAATACGTTTTATACAAATTAAGCGGTTAAGATTTATGGAGTACATGGAGATCCAATGAAATATATAGATGTGATTAGTATAACAAATTCTTATTTTGAAATAGAAATAGTTTGCTAGCATGGGCTTAAAATTTTTAAGTAACCATTCTTTATATCGATTTGGTCTACACAAAAAAGATGCACTAAGACATCCAAATACTCCAACAGCTAGAGATTTACCAACACTAACAACATTAGAGCAACCACATCAAGAAGCACACTTAAATTTAGTGATTGTTCTTTATAGCTACAACTTAAAGTGAACTTTTGAAAGGTGATTTTTCAGGAGAGCGTAGTGTATAGTGATTGTTCTTTATAGCTAAAACTTAAAGTGAACTTTTGAAAGGTGATTTCCAGGAGAGCGTAGTGTAGGGGAGAAGTGGAGAAAAATTATAGGGAATCATGAAAAATAATTTTGTCTGGAGAATGTTTGGTTGGGGTTAAAGCTTGACTCATTGATGAGATCAGCCCCTTTTTTTTCTTTTTTTCTTTTTTGGGGGCGGGGGGGTGGGGGGGTTGTTGGGGGGGTTTGACTTGTTAATGAGATCAGCTTTTAAGTAGAATAAAAACAGCGAAGTGTAGAGCTTAACTTCCTACATAACAAATAACATAGATACTAAGTCAAAATAAAAATCAGATGTTAAGGGGAAAGATAGCAATAACCAAACAAAGACCTCCAGGAAACAAATTTCTCAGTTAAGTCTCCATAATTTAGAGAGAGAGGGGAAAAAATCCTAATTTAACTGCTTGTATTAGTTGCTCCAGCCTCTGGAAACATGTTCCACGAACTCCCTGATTGCATTTTCCTCCAAAAGGATAAGGCCCCATAAAATTTATCATCTTCTACAATTTTAAAGACTAAAAGCCAATTTCTGTTGAAGTGAAAAGGGGTTCATAGGTTGGAAAGTGGTCAATTCTGAAGCTTAGCTGAGATTCAGTTTATTCAGTATTAATGTATTAATTTATTTCATTACAGTCGCATTTTGGATCTCCGTTATTTTCGCCCGTGTTTCTTATCTACTGTGGAACTTATTGTCTGAAACTATACTGCACCAATTAATAAAATTGCGTCAAAATTCTATAATAACATATAGCATAATAGTAGTACACCACTTTCTTGTGGTAGGGTCCAACCAATTCAATAACAAGTAGAAATCAGAAAGCAAACTTAAACAAACTTGACCCGAGATCGACCACCATATCTGCCTTTGGGCCCAGTTGGTAAAAAGAAAAAAATAATAATAATAAGAATGGAAAAACAGTTTGAATAAAAGAATTATGACAAACTCACCACTCTCCCTAGACAGGCTAAGTTTTCAAATTCTTGAGCAAACTAACTCTCAAGCATGCTAGAGAATACTTAAGTAAATAAGAATGCTCTTTTTTAAGGGATAGCTTAAATTATAGGCTCTACAGATATCATTTTAACCACGCCTTTCCATGCAACATGAAACTTATACATATCTCTTATCCATATTTCAACAAATTGAACTTATGATGTTCCACTTCACTAACTAAAATATTAGTTTTGAACTTATACATCCAGTAATAAACCAACATCTTAAGCTTAGCCAAGCCTCACTTAAGGTGGAGGCCTAAAAATCACACCAATGCCTCTTTGGTGTTTTCTTTTAAAAAGAAAACATTGCTCCAATTTAACATTTGCAGCCACCTTTCATTCTCCAATCAGTTAGAAGATGCAATTTATCTAATCAACTTTAAACAAGTTAAAATATGATATATTTATAGAGACAAATGTTAATAAATTTGACCCTATCATGTCAAATATCGATAGAATAAATTATTTACTCTAATTTCATAAGTATTTTCTAGCATGCTTGTCCATGACCATGAACTCCATTTGCCTCCATAGGTACATAAGATAATTGCATAATCGATTTCAGGGGGAAAAAAAAAAAGGTATTTACAACTTGAAAAAATATATATATATATATATATATTTTGGAAGAAAAAGCATCAAGATGAGACAAATGGATCCTCGTAATTAATTAATGGATTCACGGTTCAGTCAAAATATGTGCAATTTCTATTGATTCTAATTCAAATAAAATAAAAAGTGAAGTTAAACAAAAATTGAATTACAACAGCTGCACAAGATCTCAGGAACTCCATCTGCCTTGTCCATGATCATGGCTCAGACAACTTACTTCATGATGCAAAACCCACCAAAACCATATCTAACCTAATATAACTAGAACCCATGCAACCATATTTGAATCACATATCGATAATAATTTCAAATGAAGAAATAAATTGAATTTTTCATATACAAAAGCAAATCGCTCCAAGAATGAAATTATAAAACCATCCCAAATGGAGTCCCCAAAAAAGTATAGAACACAGAAATAATCACGAAATTGAAACCCATTTGGTGGGCAAACACTCAATGATTATAGATTGGTAATTACTTGCAAGCAGGAGAAAGAGCACCGAGAGCGGCACAGAGGATAATCGGTGATACAATGGCAAGAATGAATTGAAAAGACGGGATTGTCAAATATGCTAGGATTCCTCTGGAACTGAATCTCCAGATACTATCGAAGTATTGTGAAGATGGATTGGAGGAGATAATGAAGGATGGTCGAGCAACTCGTCTCAATGAAGACGAAACTTCAAAGCATTTCGGCATCCATTTTTGGGGACGTGAGCCGTCGGGGTGCGCCAGTAACAGAAGTTTGTATATTGATCTTTTTCTTTCTTTTAAAGTCTCAAGTCATGAAGTCAAAATTTTTTATGGAGGTAAGGTTTATTTCTGTGGTTATTAGGAAATATAACAGAAAGTTAGTGGACTAACGTGCAAGATTGTTTATTAATTAAAAAGATAATATGCCAATCAAATAAGACTTGACAAAATAATTCCCTACATATATATATATATATACAAACATATACATATACATATAGTTTATTTTTACTGTTCATATAACACTAAATGGGAGACGTGGTTTCAGAGCATTCTCAAAAAAATTTGCTGCTCTTTACCTTTCCCCTCACTCTTTCATTCAAGATTTAATTTCATTCAAGACTTACCACTCAATTCACAAAATAATTACATTCCTCCATCGTTCATCTCGAATCTCTCTCACAATTCTTTAGGCAGAAACCTCGCTTCAGATTCAACTTTCAGCTGGTTACCCATCTTTAGCCGAACTGTGGATCTAAATTGGGTAAGCCGTCTTCTCTATTTTCTATTTAGTTTTGTCAACTGCATTTGTTTTCTGATGAGATCTGACTTTGGGAATCCAAAATGGTTGTGTGGCCCGATTTTTTTCTTCTTTTTGGTTCTTCCCCCAGATTTTTAGTGAATCGGTATTTCCATTTCTAACAGCCTACTTTTCAAGATGTTCTAGAAGGTGTTTTTTTGTTCTCCTCAGATTTCCAATTGCATTTTTGTTTTTTGTTTATCGGGCTTTGAGTGTTTAATTTGAGTGTTTAAAGTTTAGTGTCTTTTTTCTTTCTTATGGTGGGCTGGTGCATATTTTCTTCTATTTGTGTGTATGCTTATGAGAGTTTAAGATCATAATTTGGTTATGTTATTTTACATTTTGTGGAAGCTTACTGTTCAATGATCGGTAGATGTAGAAACTTAATTGATAGAGTTTGCTTAAAAATCTGGAATTGAATTTTAGGATATTTCTGAACATTCTTTGTTTTAATGTAAACATTCCTAGAATTATCACTAGGATGTGCTTACGCCTTAGCTAGAATACGTGTATATATATATGATTTGAATACTGGCGTGTGTTGTGACTGTATGTTACATCTTAGAACTTTCAAAGATTGAAAAAATTATAGATCTTTTTTATTCATTCGTATCTTTAATTAACCATCAGCAATATGAAATTTTAAAATAAAGTCATGATATAAGATATACTTGTACTCCTACGTCATTTAAAAAATTGACAATAACTTGTAATTTTTTTTTTGCCCCTTTCTATCACATAATTTTCTTCATCAAATTTCTTGAGCTTTCTGAACTCTGTTCCGCAACAAATTGTTAATTTTCTTTCTTTCTTTCGTTCCTTTTTTTTTTTTTTCTTTCTTTCTCTAAATATATGGAGGGCGTGGGGGATAAGAGAGGAGTAAGGTGTAATTCGAATAAATTTAATTAGTAGTTAAAACAACAAAATTTAGACCATAAATTGTGTTTCCAAAACAACAGTGTCACCAAAATTTAGATGATATTACGTAAAAATTCTTCTAAAAGACCATAAAAAGCAAATAAATGTGTTTTCCGGGAGTCAAACCTGGTTTAGATTATTTAGTTAATTTTGTCTTCATTTGCCAGCATATGCTTTTTATAGTCATTTCTCAAAACTTTTTTTTTTTTGGGTTCTTATTTTAGACAAATTTGTACTTCTGAGTTAAAATCTATTGTGCGATTGAATGGAGCCATTGCAATGGCAAAGTGATTTTGTTACAAAGTTTTTCTGTTCAAACTGCTGCAAAAAATTAATATTGGGGATTGTCATTTACCCAGCAAATTTGAGGTTTATGAAAATACTTTTTTGCAATCAGCTCGACCTTCTTCTAGAAACAAAAAGGAGATTCTGTTGCCCTACAGATTATCATGTAAGCTTAGACTAGCTAACTATTTCAAAATTGAATTTGGTAAAAAAAAATACAAATAGTTATCTTTCTTTTTCCTAAATTACAATTTAATATAAAAAAGTAAAAATGAATTTAGAACAGATGAAATTCTTAGTTATGTGATGAAGAAAAAAATGTTTTTATCTTTATTTGAGTGTTTTCTTTTTGATTTTCGCTTTAATTTTTCATCTAAATTTAACACCACAACTGCGGGAAGAGTCAACAGCCAATGAGAACTTCATAGGACTTATCACTTGTGTCTAGGGAATAGTTGTAATTGTGTGATGTTTTCCTATGATCTTATATGTTGGTTCTAAATCTTTATACTTTATTCTCTTTTTCATTTCTAAATTTTTTTAATTGTGATGGTTATAGGATCTTTGACCAGTTTGTTTATTTCTTTACACTGTGTCTTTTGCTATCAGTCTCATTAAGAATATGTTGATGCAGGTTCACTAGAGCAGCTCATCAAAAGGGTGGAAAGATCATTCTTATTCGGGTTTGTGTTCTTTAAAGTAATGAATCAGTTTCTGAGCTAAGTTTTTTGGTATTTACATATCTTTTTTAGCTTTGGACATCACTTACTTGATCTATTGATTTTTCTTTTTTGTAAACTGTTTTGAATTGGTTTCTCCTTGGCAGGAGGAAACTTTTTAGGCATATCATTGTTCGCAATAGTACATGTTGTATCCTTAGTTTTATTTTCTCAAATTTCATTTGAGACCTTTAGGGGGAAAACACTTAATTTGGAGATACGGTTTAAACACATAAGATATGTCGATGACAACAATGCATCTATATAAGAATCTCCAATACGTTCACCATACCAATCAGAGATGGCAAATACCGCCACATATGTTACTGATTTGGGCAGCACTTAAGAAGATGCACCTAATGCACGAAGAAGCTTGGTCTTTCATAAACAAGATGTTGAACAATTGAAGAAACAAAAATTGGCAGCCTCCGTCATCTCAGATTATGGAACTACACTAGATAATCAATCAGCCAGTAGCAGTGTTGTGGATAAAGCAAGAAATTAAAAGCGCCTCACCTGCCCAAATTAAGAAAATGAAGAATTTTTGTTTAGCAGACTTAGTTTGCTTAGTTGGGTGTTTAGCATAGAAATCATGCTCTTTTGCAAGTCTTTTGCTTTTGGCCTGATGAACTGTGTGCGACTCTCCACAAAGTTATGCTAAGAAGTGAACACACGCCATCTTTAACTTTTCGGACAACTCTGCCATCACTTGTACTACCTTTACAAAATATTATGTAAATATAATAAAGCTTGTTGTACAGCCAAATGAGTTTCATGTGTTTCTTACATGAAGTTTGTTACATGTTTATTAGTTATGTAGCCAAATGAAATTTGCTTTTAAAGAATGAATCTGAAAATATAGAAAAATAGAAAAACACTAACACAGTTTGCTGTAATAAAATACCATGAACTTCATTTTGCGACAAAACAAAAGTATATATAAGGTATTGAAGTGTATCACGAACTATGTTTCAATGTAGTCTCACACACGTGCAACGCACGTCGCACCACTAGTTTATTAAAAAGAGGGAGATGCATTTTTCCTGTTTAGGCAACTATTCACTAATTACTATTCATAAGACATCATCTCCTATGTCATGGTGACATCATGGTCTATTTCACCTAAAATTCACACGTCATATTCAATTCACACGACATGTTCAATTAGGTTTTACACTCAGCCCTCAACTCCGTTCTTGATCAATTTTCGCGGGCCTGATTTATCGATTTTCGACCTCCTGATCTTTTCTTTCTGTGCAATTTTAGATCTGATTAGGAACTGACTTCACCCAGATCCGTTTACAAACCCTGAGAGGACCAATTTTATCGTTCAAAATTCGCGATCTTTATAAGTTTTTATAATTCCAGCAAGATCCGTATCTGTTCGGCAAGATTTAGTTGAAGTTTGAATTCACGGACATCGCTAAAAGCCTGGAAGATCTCAATTTTTGTCGATGAAGTGTCTCTACATTTTTTTTCTTTTGAATTTTTAGCTGATGGGGTTTCATGGCTATTTTCCCCCTTTTTCTTTTATTCCTTGGAATAGTTATTGTCGTTCGCCGCCGATGCGCCACCTCTTGCTGTACTAGCCGCCGATGAAATCACCAGGGTTTTAATCACCACCGACCCAACGCTGGACGCTGGTTCTGCGCCAGTTCTTCTCTTATCTAACAGGTAGGATTTCACGTTTAATATAATATAATGATTTATGGATTGGATGTGTGTTTTAGTTTTCAACACTAGAGAGTTGTGTTAGATGACGTGAGAGTTTTACTGCGTTTTCTGTTTTAGTGGTTAGGGGATAGGAAACAGAGATTAAAGGATAGGGAGTATGGACTCTTTTAGGGGATAAGGAGTGTCGATTCTTTTATACCAAAGTCTTGGTGTTTAAAGGCAAACTATAGTACTAAGTTATCTCAAACTTGTTAATCTATTCTGGCTTAAGCTCATGAAGCCTATGCCTCAACAAGAAACAAATTTTGAACTAAAAATTATACTCAAATAAACCTATGAGAACTAATATAGTAATTTGACCATTATTACATTGCATCTTTTTCTTTTGACTTAATTTTAATTACTTCCTGCACATTCTTCAAGAACAAAAATACAGGTTGTTTCGACGCTAAACAATGTCCCTATAAATTTTGACATGGTATTCATACCGGTTGTGAAGCGGTGAATATAATATTCCACTTCAATTGCACTGTCAAGGTCATGGAAAGCGTGTTTGAGATTGTTTTATTCCTTTCTCTTTTTTTTCTCTTTATGCAATCTCCAAAGTATGTTTTCACATTTTTAATTGAAGTATATTAATCTGAGATATATCTTCGTCTGCATTATTCAAACCCTGTTATTAGTGATGCCCTCTTATTCACTGGTTGGAAATAAATACTCATTGGTTACTAATATATTTTTTGATTATGATAAAATGACAAAGCAACTTAGATTATTTATGCAAGTGTTTTAGCTAATCCTTAGATTTTTAAATTTGTGTGCGGAAAGAAAATGAGTATTGCAAGACATTGATAAATGGGATCTTTTCTTTTGATTAATTGACTATACCTTTTGTCATTTTGAATTTGGTTACTTTTAGGGGTAAATTAATGATGCCTTCTATGACTTGTGCACGTTCACAAATTGCATTGAAATAACTTCAGAACAAGCTCTAGATGCATAGCTTCTGTAAAACAAAAAGATGAAATCAAAAAGCTTAATTGGTAGGTCAATTTGCCTAAAGAGATGAATCAGTTAAAAAAATGCAAGATCATTTTGGTTAGTTGATCTCCTTTATTTTGTTAGCCAAATAATTTTGTATCTGCATAGATTTGCCTATGTAATAGACTATAAACTTAGTGGATTAAGTGAGAACTTTATTTCTTATTATTATGAATAAGGAGTTATATTTGTTTGATTTGCTATAGCAAGTGGCGCCTATGAAACAATAAATTGTGAGCTATTACATTCTTGTACTGTTCTATTGGTTACATTGATCAAATTTCAAGGATTGTGGATTATTTTCTTCAAGCATAGGGTATGTCCTGTATTCACTTTTTTTTTTTTAATTTTTTATTTTTACATTACCAATCTATGTAAACATAATCTCTTGCTCTATAATTCCTCGCAGTGAAGAAAATAAAACCGATAAAGGGTTCTAAAAACATAACTGGAAAGAGGATGAGGATATTTGTTTTAATTCATTGATCGTTAGGGATAATTATTTGTTTGACTTATAACTAATTCCTTAATTAAATTGGTTTTGTGAATATTTAAGTTCACATTAATGATGATTGATGATTTTTGGTTAATGTGTTATTAGTTTCATAGGTAGGAAATGAGAGAGCACTTGGGTTACCATATGCCAACACCATTGCAACCAATACAAGGGGCTCATTCTGGCCAGTTTAATGGGAATAGTTCTCGGTAAATAATATTTACATATTTAGTAGTATCTAAATATTTAATCAACATGAATGTTTAATAATGAGATGAAACTGTTACATAGGCCAAAAAGATATCGCCTCTCAACAATAGGGTAAACATTTGCGTCATATATTTTTGCTTGGTGTAGTACATTACAAGTGCACTAACAGTTCTTGATGTAGATGTGCATGTACCAATAATTTATTCAAAAAATTCTTTTTTTACTTTTTTATTTTTGAAGTAATTCATGTGTATTTTAAATAGGTTAATTGTGTGTGTGTGGGAAGGAGCACGATTTTGTAAAACTTCTAACATACTATTTCTATGTAAATTAAAATACTTACAACAAAATATGTTAACTACTAAAAAATTAATTATAAAGATGCACACAATATTAGGGAAGTGTAAAAGGAAAATTTTCTATTCTTTATGTGCCTATTGAAGGTGGCTGTGGGTTTAGTGTGGTAATTTTTATGAACTTTTTCTATTGACAATTTGCCATCCAAAATTCCCTTTAAAAGCCCTAAAATTTCACATGTATTTTGCTCTTGACTTAGTATAATTTTAGTGACATTTTCTTCTCAACTTGGTGAACTACTAGGCTTTTCGAGCTTGACAATTTATGTCATGATTCAGGAATAGTAGCATCTCGATGTGCAAAATTTGATATGTGATGGCACAAAGTTCATGGCTTTTCTAGGTAAGGGACACGTTCAAATGAAATAGCTACATATTTTCTCAATCATGGCTTTTCCATTTTTTTGCTCTTCTTCAAAATCCTTCCATGTACTTAATTTCTAATTTTTGTTTTATATATTATTTTTTTGAGTATAGTAAGTTTGTACTTGTAATCCATGGATAGGTTTTAAGATGCTTAGAAATTTTGAATTTGGTTTTTTTTCCCCTTTTCGTTTATTTATTGGTTTTCTTCCTATAACAAGAATAGCTATTTTCAGATTTGACTTAGTCTCTTTTCTACTCCAAATTTTTTTCCCCCTTTCAAATTATATTTTGGTTTCTATAAAGATAATGTGATCTAACCTAAGACCATATAAAATTGTTGCCCATTTGTGAGGTTTGTAAGGCATTCATAAAGTTTAACTGGGTTCTTTGTTTTTCTATTCTTTTTTGTAACATCTAATAGCTTCTACTCATGCATGCCAACTTTTAATTTTTGAATGGGAATGTACATATTTCTACAGGCTACAAGCTATGAAGAAAGACGGACCATGTATTAATTAGAAGCTTGTTCTCATCTATTTTAAGTTTAGTTGTCTTGTTTGGTTTTCTTTTTGTTTCTTTCTATGTATATGAATGATGTGACTGAAACTTGGATGGTGATCCCATTTTAATGTAGTCACAGAGAAGTTCTTCTCATTGTAAGTGCATGATTATATATAGAGTGACAAAACTATCCAACACTTGTCTTGTAGTTCTATGAGCTATAGATTTTTGTTTTGTTATGTTTTGTTTGAGGCATTGAGTTCCTCTATAGCACCTGTTTCCTTTTCCCCCTTCTATGGTATTGTTCAGTTTTTATCATTCTTCTTCTTCTTGATGAATGCACAAATTTTGCTTGCCCTCCAATTATAAAGTATGCTTTGCTTGCCTTTTTGTAATTGATGTGTGAAAAATAAAGATACGAATAAAGAAGTGAATCAACGTGGTTTTTACTAATCGAGTGACACACTGAAGTTAAAGGATATTGTTTAGAGTATATTCAGGCTTGTATGTGTATGATCTACTATGTATGAACTTTAGTTCATGCTTATGTCAATGTTTTCTACTTAATAGACTTTATTTAGCATCAATTATTATTATTATTATGATGATGATGATGATGATGATGCGGTGAACATAATAAAAATGAATTAAATGCGTTATCCAGCACATAATATTTTGCAGCTAAATTAAGAGATCAATCACAAAACTGTAGTCTTATAGGTAAAACAATGCAAAGATTGTTATAATATGAACAATTATTGACAATTATTACTTACAAAATCCTTTATCAAATTATAACGGGGATCGTGCAATGCATGATCAACTACTAGTCTTTTTTAAAACAAACCATATAGGGAGGTTAAACTAAAAAAAGCCTCTAAAGATCTTAGTTGAGTATATTGAGATTTTAAACTAAAAATTCCTATAAAAATACCGTTTTAGCAGTCTACGTCAACAATTATTAAGCCCCACTCTAAAAGAAAAAATTGTAGTTGGTTTTAATTAAAGAGATAAACAAAAAGAGCAATCATAGTTTTTTTTTTTTTGGGGGGGGGGGGGGAATAAATTTTCTAAGAAAACAGGATGGTTTCCAAATTTAGAGCCTTGTCTTCAATCATAGGACGTCACCTCACCTGAACGTCAAAAATTATCAAGCCCCACTCTAAAAAAAAAATTGTAGTTGGTTTTGTTTTAATTAAACAGATGAACAAAAAGAACAATCATAGTTTTATGAAGGGCAGAAATAAATTTTCTAAGAAAAGAGGCCGGACTCCGATTTCAAAGCTCGATCTCCAGTAATACGGTGTCACCTCACCTTTGTCAGGTAAGGTGGCGCCTTGTGATTGGAGATCGAGCTCTGATATTTGTTTTCTTAGAAGAATTGGGGAAAATATAAATTTTTTTTTTTTTAATATTGAAAAAAGATAAAATATGTTAAGAATATATATACAAGCATATGTAAATGGGAAAAGTCATACAATTTGGTTCTTACATTAAATGAGCTTGGAAATGTTATACTGAACTTTTGGGTTCACTTTCATCATGCTCAAAGTCTATCCTAAAATATTGGGTTCGATTGAAAGGCACAAGGACCAACTCTCAAACTTATTGCCAATTGCCTTTGCGATTACTGCCAAATGTGACCAATATCGGGGTTAAAAATCTCCTACCGCATGCGCCATATATCAATGCACGTTACGTGTATTTCAAACTCATATGGCATGCATCAATGCAGGTTATATGAAATAAGGAGGTTTTGCCTCCAAGATGTTTTTTAACACTACTTATTTGACCGATAGGCTCAAAACCCAAAGCACAATCTACATCATACAAGTCACACAACTCTACGTGCATCGTATAGTAACCTTTACCACATAGCAAAACACCACTAAGCAAGTTGAATACAGTGTCAAAAAGGGAAATACGCAATGGCTAATATGGGAAAGTATAGAACTTGCAAAGCATTAGGTAGAACATAGAGTGTTGACGAAAGAAGGTGACACATCTATTGGCTCTCGCATTAGTGAAGAGAGGAGAGTGAATAGAAATGAGATGAGGGAGAACAAAGAGAAAAAAATATGGATTGTTCATAACCATAAGTAAAGAAGAATTTGAAGAATGGTCAAAAAAGCGGAAGCTGGTCTGTTTCCTACTGATTTTCTTCTTTGCATGTATAAAAATAAATAAATGGTTGTTTGTCCTTCTTCATCCTAAAAAATTCTGTCTTTATAAATCCTCTCCATCCTAATCTTAAGGTAGGAACCATGCAATATAATATAGCAATAATAATTACCATCAAACAACAGTCTCTTACGGACTAAAAAGTATAGAGGTTTTGTCTATCTTGTGTGAGTGTGTGCCTCATATCGCCCCATTTCTTATTCATTTCTCTCTTTCTTCACTGTCATCTTCTTCCTCTTCTTCCTCTCCCCATCTTCCTATATCTTACCGCTATAACCCACTACATAGCATTGTACTAGTATATATATATATATATACACACACTATATATAACATTGCTATCAAAGAAAATCTTTTTGTTTCCAAAATTGCCCTCATATTTTGTTTTAAAGCCCAATTTGCCCTTATTAATAGTTTATTAATCTTCAACTTCTGTTGGCCACTTGACGATCACGTTCCGTTGATCAATAGCCGCCTAACATGGCTAGTTGACGATCACATTCTGTTGATCAACATACATCTGAGTTAACGAGTTGATGATCACGTCTATTGACCAATAGCCATCTGACGTTGCGAGCTGATGATCACGTTCCGTCGGTCAACAGCTGTCTGACGTGGTGAGCTGACGATTGCTTCTCATCAATCACCAGCTATTTGAGTTAGCGAGCTGACGATCACGTCCATCTTATTTATGGTCGTCTGACGTGGGGAGCTGACTGTCCTCGTTGATCAATAGTCGTATGATGTGGCGAGCTGACCATCACATCCCTTCGATCAATTGTCGTCTGATGTGGCGAGCTGACTATCACATATCATGATCTACAACTGTCTGGCATGGCGAATTAGCGATCATATCTAGTTGACCAACAATCGCCTGATATGGTGAGCTGATGACCAAATCCAACGGATCGACAGTCGTCTAGTATGATGAGCTAGATATCAATTTTTGTTGATCAATAGTTTCCACCTGACATAGCGAGTTGATAATCGTATTTAAATGATCAATTGTAGCCTAACTTGGCAAGTCAATGATTACCTCATATCGATCAATAGCTGCCTAATCTAGTGAGTTTACGATCACCTCGCGCTAACTGATAGCCGTATAAAACGATGACCTAAAGACCTGGTCTTGAAGGTCGAGTCATATTGTTACAGATTAGCTAACATAAAAGGTTGAAGTCGAGGTGTAGACCTAAAAGCCTAACGGAGGTACCATCAACTCTCTATCAATCGAACGATCTAAAGGTTATCTCATCTGCGAAAGATCTGAAGATTAGGTCACATTATCCTCTAATAGACTTGAATGTCGATGTTGGTCTACAAGCACGAAGACCTTGACGCCCTTTAGAGTCAATGCATCTTACTATAGATGAGATAACCCAAAGGCTAAGTCTACTTCTATAGACTGTACGACGTAATGACCCAAAGCTCAAGATAACAAGAAGCGAAACTAAGGACAACAAATTGATGGTCAAGCCAATTCATTGCTGACTTGGACACATTAAAGTGATCTCATCTAATGGTAGATCTAAAAAAACTAGTCTCGGTGCTATTCGTGAAACCAATGGATGACTTGAAGCTCGAAATGTCCACATTGTGACATTGACATTCTATGTTAATAACAGGGCGTGACACGTAGAAAAACATGGGAAATGAACTAGATCTGGACACCACAGTGTCGAGCCTCATAACCTTTTTACGTGTTAACAAATTGATCTTCACTTCTACCTCTATGATCTCCATTTTGATACACAGATTATGTAGAAGATAGGGGGGAAACTATATGTGTAAGGTGAAGATGATGATGCTCCCTTCAACGGGAGATCCACCCCAAGAACAAAAATCCACTCAAAAGTTGTTCATCATTTTTACTATTCATCATCTTCCTCACTCCATTTTGCTTGTTGGGGTAAAGGTCGATTTTTTATATCAACTTTAATTAACTTTTTACTAATTGACTCAAAATAATAAAAGTCTCTTCATTTTCTAACAAATATATAAGAGGAAGAAAATTTTTTAAGTTTAATTCATTGTGACTCACTCAAAAAATATACAAGATAGATGACAAATTGAATGTCTCAGCTCGAAATTTAATAATAGCTAAGTTTCAAAAACTAATTATGAACAAATAGTTATGGATAAAATTTTTAATTTTATTTTTACGTTTTCAACCAGTAACCTAATCTCTCATACTTCATTCAATTAAGTCAAAATTCTCGTTGTTACTTTTCAGTTTAATCCATCAAGCTTTAATTAATTCGATTTTCTTTCTTTTTCAAATTCAAATTAAACAATTAATTTCCATACTTTAGAAATTTTAATTAGTTCTAATTATTTTTATATTCTAATTTTTTCACCAATTTTATCTAAATAAATGAAAACTTTTATTTTAATATATTAATTATTTTATTTGATTATTACATATTTTAAAGTTATAAATCTAACCAACAATCATATATTTTGCAAAATAAAGATGATATAGTTTAGTTAACATTAATTTTCAAGTATTTTTTTGAAAAATTAATTTCAAGTTTTAGTTTATCTAAATTAAAAAAGAAATAAAATAAAAACACAGTTACAATCCTCGAGACCAAAAATATAAAATTAATTGTTTTCTAAGCATGTTATTGTAATTCAATATAAATACAAGTAATCATATTGAAATATAAAAACTCAATTTAAATTAAACTACTCGGAAGTCACGTGTCAACAACAACAATAATAACCAACACCACCATTGTGCTAGTTAAGATCAATCTTGATTCTTGACCACGAGTTTAATACACTAAATATTATTATTTGCTGATATTGTTGTTGTTGTTGTTGTTAGATCAGGGTTAATTTTGCATATGATCCTCAACCTTCATACTTTCTATTAATTGAGTCTCTAACCTTTTTTCCAAGACTATAGGTCTCCAATATTTCGTAAATTCACTCATAAGGTCGTTTATTACATTTTTGCCTTTACTTTTAGATAAAAAAAATCTAAACAATAGTAAAAATAATTAAAAATAAAAAAGAATTCAATAAATTATAACTTGGGCTTGGATTTTCGAGTCAAGTTGCTTCAAAAAAAAAATAATAATAATTTCTTCCCACTCACCTAGCTACCAAATCTACACATACCCTCAATTTGACCAAAAATGACAAATACTTGAAACATTTTTCTTTTTTAAGGAAACCTTCATTTTGTTTTGTTTTTTTTGCTTTTTTTTTTTTTTTGTTTTTTTGCAATTTCTAACAACAGTTTGATGAGCAAACTGCAAAATGTGAGTCTCATTTTTTGTTTTCGGAAATAATAATCGGAATTTATCATCTACGACTGAGTTGGGGGTGGATGAGTAACTAAATATGTAAGATGGAAAGAAATTAATTTCTTTTTTCCTTTTTTATTATTTTTTAAACTTTTTTTTTTGCTTTTATTTTGGAAAGTAAGAATTATTAAAAAAAAGAGTGAGGGATATAATTGTCAATTTTATAGGATTAAGGACCTTATGTGTAGATTTATGAAAGGTTGACGACCCATGACTTTGAAAAAAAAGGGGACCCCAACTAATACAATAAGTAAATGTTGGAGACCATATGTAATAGTTAATTTCACATATCGTCCCCAACATTTGGGGTTGGTATCGGCTAGGGACCCAACAAAATTTTTTTCAACCCGCTTAATCCCAACATTTCATTAATTCACACATATAGTATTTTTTTACTTTTTTCATTAATTTCACTGTTAACTCCTGAACTAAGTTACCATTATATCCCTTATTATTTTAAATTAATAAACAAAAAGTTTAAAAATATAAAAAAATAATATAAAATTTAAAAAAAAAACAAAAAGTAAAAAAATAATATAAAAATTTTCGGCAACAAAATTGTTGCCGAAAACACAACGGCAGAGCCAGAAATTTTAATTTAGGGGGGACAAAAATTTAAACTGTAAAAAAAATAACTTTATTTTAATTAAGACAAACTTTTCATATCAGATAATACTAGTTCCGACCTAAATATTACATTCATGTTGAATAACATGTCTTTAAATATGGATGTCTCTTATATATTAGATTAATAGATAACTTATTTACATAGCTTAATTAATTTCAACTTATTAAAGAAATATTTTTTCTTCCACTTTTAATATCAACTAAAATATTGATATGAATTTCAATAGTACTTTAAGACTTTTAAGTAGTAGAAATTGAAGAATCCTACAAAAATTGTGTGTATCATAATATGTTGAATATGAACAATTTTCTTATTTTAGGTTAGCTTAGATACACATACACTACACTCTTAAATTATTATTGAATTTTTTTATTGATAAAAAAGAAAAAAGACAAAAAAATACATTTTCAAAACTTTAGGGGGCAACTGCCTCTTTTGCCCAAATGTGGCTCCACCACTAAGGCAACGACAACAAAAGTTCTGACATTTCTGGCAGCACAAGGGGATACTCCCCCTCTTTTTGGTTGCCGAAAATGGCATATCTTTGCTGCTATTGGAAATAAAAGCACTTTGCTATTATTTCCGGTAATCTTTTCGGCAATCTTTGCTACCATTCACGTAGCACATGGGGAGAGTCTCCCTATTTTGGCTGTCGAAAATGGCAGTCGGTGCTACCACCGACTGTCATTTCTGATAGCACACTCCTCACCTATTTTTTCTTTTTCTTTTTTTTTTACCGAAATGATTTTTATATTATTTTTTATATTTTTAAGCTTTTGTTTCTTAATTTAAAATGATAAGGGACATAATAGTAATTTGGTCGATGAGTTAGCAATGAAGTTGCTGGAAATTGTGAAAAAAGGACTATAGAGGATCCAGAGGATTGAAAAAATATTGAGGACCTAGTCAATGCTAACTCTAAATGTTGGAGACGATATGTGAAATTAACCAATATACCCTTATTATTATTACTACCACTACGGTTTAATAATGATCATTAAATTGGCATACTATTTTTCAAGTATAGCAATCAATTTTGCCACAAAATATAGATTCTTTAAATCCATAAAATAGTTATTATCGTCACGGAATATGGGCTTTTGAATGCTAAGTGAGTTTATATACTCAAAAGGTAATTATAATCCTACCATGAATTTTTATTCTTAGACCATATTATAAATACACCACAATTAACTCATACTTTTAATAAGTACATTACTGTCGATTTACATATATGCCCATAAAATTAATTATAAGTAATCAATATGAAATCAGGTCAAATATTTTTTATATTTTTAAGATATTTTCTAACTACGTAATCTTTTCTTGTACACATTATTTCTAACTCGAAAAATATACAAATTGGATTTTAAATCGAAACTCTTGACATAAGCATTAATGCAAGCTATTTTACAATATCAAATTGTCTGTGTATGTCCATATACAGACTTAAAAAATTATCTCTCAAATTTTTTAACAAACTATCTCTCAAACTTAATTTAATAAAATCCTAAATCATCTATAACTTTAGAAATTAGATCTATTTTATTTATTTATTTACCATTAAAACTAAAAATAATTAATACATGCTCCAACCTTTTTCATAAGACAATTACATTTTTACATATTTTCAAAAAACAAATTCTAGTTGCAATCAATTCAGTCCCACAAAAAATTGGCATTGTGTTTTAAAATTAGAACAAAATTTATATTTTTTATATTTCAATCTTGTGTTTTTAATATGATAAATAAATTAAATTAACAACAATATACAAATACTTATAACAAATTTATTAGCAATTTTAAAATTATTTTTTTCATAAAGAAGTTATGTATTCGTTGAAATTGATTTCTTCAATTTTCTTAAGTCACAACTACTTACGACATTCATCAATATATAAAAATAAAACTAAGTTACAAAACTTGAAAAGAAAAAAGCAAAAGACAAACAAACTATTCATTTTCATTATTATTTTATGAATCTATAAATTATGTTTCAAAAAGGGTAATTTAGAGCTACTGTCACCAATCTTTCAGCTTTGTTGAGTTTACGTCTCTAACCTTTAGTTTTCCTTATGGGGTCCTCAGCCTTTCAAAATCGTTACAGCTAAGATCCATCAGACAGAAAACGTTAATTCTTCTGTTAACTTTGGGGGTATTTTGGTAAAATATACAAAAAATAATTATCTTAATATTTAAAAAAATTTAAAAAAAGGGGGAGATTCCCCCTCTTTGGCCGGAAATGGCAACTATCTTGCCATTTTCGGCAAAAAAATAGGAGTCTTCCCCCCTCTTTTTGTCGAAAGGGGGAGTCTCCCCTCCTCATTTTTGGCCAGAAATGACCGATTGTCATTTCTGGCCAAAAATGGGGAGGGGAGACTCCCCCTTCTGGCTGCCAACACACCCCCCTCTTTTTTTGAAAAAAAATTGAAATATTCAATTTTTTGTATGTTACGATAATACCCCAACTTTAATAGTGTAAATACATAGAAATCGTTAGAGGGATCTCAGGTATAATACTTTTGAAAGGTTAGAGACCCTCATAAGTAAAATTAAAAGTTAGGAATGTAATGTCAACAAATTTGAAAGATTGGGGACGTTAGGTGTAACTAACCCTAAAATTAAAAATAAAAATTTTGGAATTTTAGAAAAAAGTTAAAATCATTCATCATGAAACCACCGCAAAAATATAGATCGGAAGAGCTAAACTTGAATTGTTTTAAAAAATAAATTTTAAAAGCTAAAGTTGTGGAGTCATGATTGTAAATTAAAGGTGTACTAGGAAATTATTTGAAAAAGTAAATAAAAACATTTATTAAAAAAATAAAATTAAGATAATTATGATTGTGGCATGAGAAGAAAAAATACTTTTTAAAATTAAAAACAAACAAAAAAAGGTTTTAAAAGAAGGTTATTGATGTAATTTCATTTTAGGATATTTAAGAGAATAAGAAAATGTAGTTTGGAGATCAATTATTATGGTGAGAATATAATTTCTCATATCAAATTTTTTAGTACAAACTTTTTATGTTCCATACAACTTCTGTAATAGAAATTCGAAAAAACTCGTTGTAATTTCAAATATCAAAATTTTTAGTATAAACTTTTCACTATTTCATACAACTTCCATAATAGAAATTCAAAATTAGGGCTAAAATTCAAGAGTAACATGAAATTCTATTAAGGTGAAAAATTTTGCACTTATCATTTTCATGGCAATGCACGTTCTTATCATTTATGGGTTTAGAGAGGCTATGAAGTGGCTAAAAGAACATAGCTATTTCAACATTGTCTTAGAAGTGAATGCCAAGGCGGTCACCGATGCGTTGAAATGGGAAGAGGATGACTACTTTGATTTCGGGCTTATGGTAAGGGAGTGTAGGTCGATGATGGATGTGGGTTACAATTTCAAGGTTGAGCATGCTAGACGGGAAGCCAATACAATCGCATATGAGTTGGCTTATAGGATAAGATCTTATAGTAACCATGTAGCTCTTTTGCTCCTATAGATTAATCGGTTTCAATCTTATTATCTCATGATGTCCGAAGGATTCATTATCTAATGAGAATTGATCCCTTGTTTTCAGAAAAATGTAACATTTTAAACGAGAAAATACGTTTGTATGTATTTTTTTTTTATTTACCTCAAAAAGAAGAAGGACCTAGGTTAATAAAATGTGGAATTTTAGGCCCGTTGAGAGGGACGAGCAAACGACAATTGTGTGAAAGGGAAACGACGGCGCCAAATATACAAACCCATCTCCAACCAACGTTCCTTTTTTAAAGCCTATACAACACTTACCCACGCACAGACTATCTGATGTAAGCAGTCTCTCTCTCTCCCTCTCTCTCTAAAACCCCCCTGCCAAGTAACCCTCGTCTCTCTCTAAAAATGGCTTCTGAATAGTATCATCACTGCCAATTTTAAGCTAAGCGGAGGATGAATTTTTGCCTCTTCTAGATGCAGTTATTTATCTATAGGTTTGGTTAGGTTTTTAATTTTTTTTGGGTGATGATGGCGAAAGCTTGCTTCAATTCGAACTGCAAAGAGGTGTCGGGAAAGTGGAGGAGAGGTTGGCGATGCAGGACCGGCGAGTACGCTGACCTCTGCGATCGCTGCGCGTAAGCATTTTTGCTTTGTTTCTCTCTTTGTTGGTTTGACTTCTTTTCGACATTTTCTGTTTTTTGCTACTCTACAAATTGGAGTTTGAGTTCCTGCTTTTGTTTTTGTTTTTGTTTTTTTCCCCTGTGTGTGGAAAACTGGGTAGAGAAAATCATGTACCAGAAGCATGGTAATTTCATAACAATTCATGATGCGTGGTTGGGTAACTTGTAGATTCTGAAATTGAAGTTTAATTGTACTAGGAGTCTTCAAAATTTTGTGATCCCCCTGCCCTCCCCGGCGCTGACGCCATATGGCACAGTCACAAGTCACAAGCTTTCATTTTTTTAGTGTAAAAGTTCCAACCGGAGTTTTGAAGTTGGTTGTCCATATGAATGGGTGCGTGAAATTTACATTATATATTTTTGCTTAGGGAGAACTAGCATTGCATTTCGGGAAGGGAGCATTGTTCCAAATGTGCATAACATGGAATGACTTCCAAATTTTCTTATATAAAAATATTAAATCATGTATGTCCTCATTAATATATCCATGTAAAACTAAAAATATAAAAGAAAAATACTGTTGACATACGTAAAGAAAAAAGGTAAATAAAGGTTGGTATTCACACTAAATTGTTATCTTTGGTAGTGACTGATAGACCTTCATAACTGAATATAGTGTCTAATTTTGATGCCATCAACATCTTTAATTGATTTCTTAGCCATTCTCCAATATATCATAAATGTGTTTACCTACTTGTCTCTGTATCAGAGAAAAACATAAGAAATCAATGCCATAGGCAACCGTTAACAAGGAAATCAAAACATTAGGGCCCATTTGGCAATTATAACACATTATAATGGAATTTGGTTACAATTGGGTCATGTGGCGCACACATTTTATTGAGGTGATATGGCACATCACATCACTAAGGAGTGTTCATTTGGTGGTGCTTAACCCAATTATGACCAAATTCTATTAAAATGATCTATAATTTGTTTCCAAATTGACCCTTAGACTTCATAAATGAATAAAGAATTAATTGTCTATAAAGAAGTATCAAGACATGTGCGAAGTTTGAGGGTGTATATTATGTGAATGCATTGCAAGTAAAGATAATCCTTCAAAGATTAATTGCTTGTTAACAGTTGCTTATGACATCATTTTCTTATTTTTTCCCATATACGAAGAAGACACAGTAAACTAGTTGTACTGTTACAAAGAACAACTAGAAACTCATTTTTTAGCACTTCAATAATCATCCTAAGGAGTCAATGAATGTTGATGATATCAAAGTTGGACATTTTGTTCAACTGTGGCGGTCCATGTGAAATGGATAATAAGGCAATATGTACTTAATTAGCCCCCTTCGAAAGATAGCGATTTAGAGCTTGTTCTTTGGAGCTTCATGGAAAAGAAAAAATTTATCAAATCAATACCAACCACATATTCTCCACGGAAAACAAATTTTCACACTTTCCAATAATATTTCTTTACATTCCCACCATATATTCACCTATAAATCTAAATCTACTTTACATAAATCCCCCAAGAAAAAGCTCTTAGCGTGATTCCTGACTTAATTTTCATTTTGTTTCTAGAACCCTGTTTACGTGCTTTAGTTCACACTATTTTTGTTTTTTAGTTTTACAAGGTGTTTCGATGAAAATATATAGGACAGTAATCAAGGTTAATATTCCTGAAAGGAATTTAAATATATGCTTGATGAAGAAAGTTTAACATTTCCGTACTTGGCGAGACTTTCGCAAGCTAAGCCGGTTTTAGCAATCTATTTCCATTTTGTAGTAAAAATAGTCATTTTCAAAATTAGTAGAGATCGGAAGAGCGTCGTGTAGATTTGACGAGATATATTGGTGAGATTAGTTTGATCAAATTCTATTTTGAAATAGAATTAGCTTGCTGGGATACTGAGTTCTTTTCCTCGCTCTTATTGAGTTTGTCCCAAAATAAAGTCACTGCAGGAAATTATTGGTCTAAAGGTTGCAAAATAATTAATCAGAGAGACTATATATTTGTTGCTTGTGTCTTATTCCTTGTTTTGTCAATTGAAATTTCACACCAAATTATTATTACTGATAAATGGGAGCATTGAGAATTTGACAACTTATGGGGAGTATAGAATGCCTTATAGTCTATCTATATTGTTGGAATGAATCAGATATGATAATATATTATCTTCAGCTTATGTAGTGAACTTGCTATTGTTAATTATGGACTACGTTTCCACCTGTCTCAACTTGATTTCTGATGGTGTTCCCATTTTGACTTTGACTAGTCTATGATTGCAATTCTAATGTATTTGAGAAATTAGTTCTACTATTTTTGCAAATATTCATATTCTGAATGGAACTTTAAAGGCAACACTGAATTGTGCATAAATATGTCAAGAAAAGTGAGTAAATAATTTTTCAAGATTTGGTTGGTAATTGACATTTAAAGTAAGAGTTGATGTGATCCTTCAAAAACTATAGCCATTAATAGTATTGGAACTCCAGCTATAAGTTGTAACCTGATTCCAACCTCATGGTATGTCTGTGAAACCGCTTCATGATGCTCGAATGTTTTTTAGCCTTTTCATTTCTTGCTTTCAAACTTGATATAATTCCATGTCTATCTAGTTCTGCCTACGAGGAGGGGAAGTTTTGTGAAATGTACCACCTGAATGCTTCTGGCTGGAGATGTTGTGAATCTTGTGGAAAGGTGAGCTCGTTTCGGACTTGTGGCTTATACTCCAAGAGAAATATATCACGTGTTTTTAGTATTTGACATGAAATTTTGAAGTTCATATTTCCACTGTGAGATTATTTAAGTCTTGAATGATGGATTTTTCTGTTGCAGCAAATACATTGTGGATGTATAGTTTCATTCCATATGTTCATACTATTGGATGCAGGCGGGATTGAATGCCTATCATGTGCAAAGAAAAATATTTTGGTAAGGGTCATATGACTCCAGAGTTTTCTGTTTTATACGGGATTCCAAGGCAGTTATCACCATCATGTCCCCCTTTCTGCATCAGTGATATTGAAAATTTTGATTTAAGAGCTTCATGTGATTTGGTGTTAATTTATTGGACCTATCCTTTTCTCGGTAAATATAAGACCCGCAAATTCTTTTCTCTGCTCTGTATGAGCCATTCCGAAGATCAAACACATTGATACTTTGATTCTTTTTTCCCAAAGATTGGAAGTTATGAAGAGTACCATCAGAAAGTTATTGTGGTTTTGCCTAAATTAATGGTCTCGTTTGATCATAATCCAATAGTTTTACTTCTGAAGAAATGGTTATGTCCTGAATATTGACTTATCTTTTACCATGCTCTAGACGCCAAATCCCGCATGGCCACCACCATCACACCTCCTTTCTTCAGAGCCTGAAAGAATGAAGGATATCTCATTGAGAAACTGGAGTACAGTCACTGCCTCTGGTCCGGTACCTTGGCGGCAGGCATCCAGTTTATTTAGCAGTTCTAGTATCCAATTTGATTTGCAGCCAAGGACGCCCTGTGAAGTTGATAAGCCTGGGGGCTATGGTAGATTCTGTATTTGTGACAAATTGTCTACCTCCTTCCTTGACAAGAAAGAAGAACAATCCTTCGGAAGAGCAGAATATGGAAATTTGAGAACTGGTCCACTTGAAACCCCTGAAGACAGGAATGCTGGTAACTACTTTTATGACAGTGATAATTTTTTTAATAGAGCCAAGAAATTTTTGGATTCCTGGCATTTGTTTCTCTAGATAATGTCAATTGTATGTTAATGCGATGTTGGTATTGAATGCAAACCATTTTCTTGCAGGACTCAGTACGGAGGAGCTTCCTAACACCGCTGTAAATGTTTCCCATGTTCGATCGTTCCCCAAGAATCATTCTCCTTCTTCTAAGTTGAGATTGGTTGCATCTCCTTCAGTCAGGAATGAAACAAATGATACTAATCAGGTTTCTGTAACTCATTCACAACAGCCTTCCCTTTCAACTCTCATGGGCAAACAGGTTTGCAGTCCAAATGGAATGGACCCATCTAGTGAGGCTCAAGTGCGTAGTGGAAAAACTCGAGGAGATGGCCAAGGCAGAAATCAGGTGCTTCCTCGGTATTGGCCTCGAATAACTAACAAGGAGTTACAACAAATTTCGTGCGAGTATCCTGTGGTTATAGAAGGCTTTTTGCATTTTTTTCCCCAGGTCTTCAGTGACTATTGTTACAAGGTTTTTTGCAATTAGATTTCTTTCACCATATGCTACAACCTATTCGAGTTATGTCTTACATGACCTGCATGAATGACCCATAAGATTTTCACAATTAATTAGGCTTGGCTTGTAGTCACTTGAAATCCTGTGAAGATTGTGCAACTTATTACCTTGATATTATTGCCTTAGCATCTTGATAGTCCAAACTCAGTGATAACTCCTTTGTTCGAGAAAATGCTGAGTGCTAGTGATGCGGGAAGAGTTGGGCGATTAGTGCTTCCAAAAAAGTGTGCGGAGGTCAGTCCATATGTTATATTTGCTTCTTATACCAGTTATATAATTGTTCAAATTCCTTGGATTGATGTATAGATTCTGTTCGGGTTTGAGATTTAGTCTTGCATAAAATGTATGCCCATCCTGTAAGCACTAAATACTAGTTATGCATGCAGAGGATCTTTTAAATTGTTCATACATTATATACAAATGTCTTCCTGCATGTATTTATATATATATTAATAACCACTGGGGTTGTGTGCCTTTGGTTTCAAATTTTTATATTGGAGAAATTGCAGATCTTCTTCTTCCTTTTCTTTTTGAAATTTTCTTTTTAAATAACTTGAACGTGCTTTAACGTAGAAGCTAATGATAACTGGATAGAACTTAGAAAATGAACCGGTGATTCTGATTTTGTGGTTGTTAAATTTGTAATGAATTTATCTCTTTTGTGTAAAGAACCGTGAATGATGTAAATTGGAAAATAGTGAATACGTTTTACGATGCACATGGGAACGGATCACTATGACTTTAATTCACTTGCTCCCTGTGTATGCATGTGTAAGGAAACCGTAGCCTTGAGTGCTGGAACTTTATTTAATTTAGTCAAAGCACTGATTTTAATCTGGTGATTGACCGGAAGCTTATCACTCCCCTTTCTTAATGAAATAAAAATTGGCAAATAGTAGTCTTATGAGAGGATAAACTTGTAACGTTCTGTCCCTGACCATAACCGCCAAATTTGGCCATCAAGCCCCGACATGGTCAACGTATATTATGCATGGACTCTTTTCCTGTGCCTAATGATTGGAGCAAAAACCTTCAAGCACCACTTAGGCTTAAAACTATTAGCAATTCAACTAAAGAAATCCACATTTGGATGCAACCTAATTGAGTAATCAGTTACAGTATTATCATGGGGGACGCAAAAGAAACCATTTGGGGCAGATTCCTCATTTGATTATGCATGAGATATGGATGTAATTCACAAGGACCATATCAGGATTTAATTGCCAAATCCGATAGCATGCTCGCGATATCTCAATATGAAATTAGCATTTTCTTTGTGGTAGAACAATCTTGTTGTCAAAATGATGTGTGTGTTGATTTGTTGTATGTTGCGTTTAGATTGGAGTAAAGGAGAAAATATCATTCTTTTTTATTGAGAAATATAAAATCGATGATCTTGGTAAACAAGCATGAAAGAGAGTTTCAAGTACATCTGTGATTTTCTCATGAGATTGTCCCAAACTATATGATCTCCCTAATCTGAAGCTGCAGTTATGGTCCTGTTTTTTATTTTTTAAAATTCTTCCTAATGAATATTATTGAGAAAATGTTGGCATTTATTCAGTAAAGATGCTAAAGGGAAATTAAAGGCATGAATCAGGGTTGAGCAGTATTTTTAGTACTTATGATGAAAGAATTTTCTCTAACTTTTTAACCACTTGCAATTTTCATTGTTGTTTCTTGAAATCCTCAAAGATGAAAGGCTTATTTGATTAACTTATTCCTGTAAAGACTCTTACTAAGTCTAACACCATTTACTATGAATCAGGCTTACTTTCCACCAATTTCTCAGCCAGAAGGATTACCTTTGAAAGTGCATGATTTGAAGGGGAAAGAATGGTTGTTCCAGTTTCGATTTTGGCCGAATAATAACAGCAGAATGTACGTCTTAGAAGGAATCACTCCTTGCATACAGTCAATGCAACTGCAAGCTGGTGATGTAGGTAATTTTTTAAATAATGTCTATTTCTTCTCCCTCTCCCTCTCCCTCCCCCTCCCCCTCCCCCTCCCTCTCCCTCTCTTCTTAGTATGTTCTAAATTTGGTATACCTTCTGTGGCTTGGAAGTTCCGCTCATTTATTTATTCAAAATGAACGTTCCCTGACTGACATGAAATCGGAGTTGTACTCTTTTAGTGGTAACTGCCTAGGCATGGACCTCAATATCTCTGTTATTTCTAGGTGTAGATCTTCCTCTTTTCCTTGTTTGCCATCCTTCCATCATTTGTTTGCAGCTCATCTGAGTTGGTGTACCACTGCTCAATGTTTATACATAATCTTAATTCTAATTCTAATTATCTTATGTCCTCTAGTGTTTTTGGCAAAATACTTGTGCAGCATTATCAGTAAAAGGTAGTCACACTTCTTTTGTAGTTTTCTAGAATATAATCTATCAGGCAGCCGTGGAACAGATGCATACATCCATGTGATGTTGTTAACTCCATCTTAAAATTTTGCTAAAAAGCTAGCCGACAAGTGAAATTACATTTCCACCAACATAGTTTCTATAAAAAATCATTTTCCGGATTTTCTTGTACTCCAACTCTGTTTTCTCCGCCACACATTCTCCCAAAAATTAATTGTTGAAAAAGCTAAAGTTAGGCCCTTTATTATTTCTGAATGAATTTACTGGAGATCGGAAGAGCGTCGTAAAATGAGGTGGCATATGTCTTGTCAGTGACATTTAGTAGGCTGGAGCCAGATGGGAAGCTTGTCATGGGAGGTAGAAAAGCTTCAGCTGCTGCTCCTGATCAGGTTCGTCCTTGTTCAATAGAATGTTGCTATTCCTTTTGCAGTTATAATGAGTGATCATAGTAATCTATGTACGTGCAACTATTGTCAGTTGACTATTTGCTACCAATGCTGTTAAGAGTCCCTTTTTTTGGCAAGCATGTATATTTACTAAAGCTGATGCAAGTTGTTGTAAGAAGTAATTTAACAGCATACTTATTTTCGCTGCCTACATCGCCACTACTAAGACAAACTTAACGTACAAGGCATGAATAAATAAAAAGGATATGAAAAAAAGTTGGATTATTATAAATATGCCCATCCATTTCACACTGACTATAATAATACTTGTCCTCATATCCTTTTGTTTTTTTTTTTAATAATTTTCTTTCCGCGTGGAGTCTATTATTGTTCCAAAAGGTCTTATGGGATCTGCTAGTGGTATCCAGATGCTCATGAGATGAAAATGAAAGGGGGAAGTCTTTGATCTGACAGATATGTCAAAGGGACCTATGGATGAAGCAGCCCATCCTCACACCAGAAACATTAGTTGAATGAAACTGTTTAATGGGAAATTAAACAGTAATGGGAAATTGTTGAAGTTAATGAAGTTCCACTGCAAAAAATATTAGTGATGCAGTACAGGGAGTCTTTGTTTCCAGCAGTGTGCCCCTTGCAGGTCCTATAGAATTAAAATTTAACAGAGCATAATAGGTCAATGAAAAATGGTTTTGTTCTAGATGAAGTCTCGATCTGTTTTTGTTCAGCTTCTCAGCTTTTTACGTTTATCTTTTTAATTCACACGTGCATTTTACATTCTATTTAATTATGTTTTCAACTAAAATCTGAACACTCAACTTCTATTTGACGTCATCTTCTATTTTCAGGGAGATGATGTTACTTTAGCTGGAGATCGAAAATCATGGGGATGATGGTGGTAGAATGAAATTTGGGGAACTTGCAACAAATGGTCATGGAAAAGGTAAATTGATGGCAGCCAGTTTTCCAGCAGTTAACCGGGCTGCTAGAGCAGATTCAGGGAGTAACTGGTCTGAGATTGATAAATCAAGGTTCTCAAAGAAGGAAATATATGACCCTAAGCCTGTTGTTCGTAATAAGAGGAAGAATAACATCTTTGGTTTCAAAAGTAAACGCCTGAGGATTGACAACGAGGAAATGATGGACTTGAAGCTCACATGTAGCGAAGCTCAAGGAATAATGCGCTTGCCACCTGAAAATGTGCCCTCAGTTTTTGTAGTAGAAGGCTGTGAAATTGAAGAATTTGAGGTATTAGTATTTTGCTCCATCAAAATATATTGGTTCTTATTTGAAAGGTACCAGTGGTTGAGTGATTGCATATCATGGATTAATGCATAACTATTTTATTGAGACCAAGCTTTAACTGTGAAGACCACATCGCCCAATTTATCTTTGGTTTATTGGATAAATATGTGAACCATTTGCAATGATTCGTTAATCTATATGCTGTTGCATAATGCCGAGTTAGGTTTTTGAGTCCCGTAGAGCTCACATTTGACTAATCTAAATGCCAGATTTTATAGCGTATGTGAAGGGCAGACTTTCCTTTTTACTGTTCTGATTCGGTTCTCCTTTTGGCAGGATGCCCCAGTCATTGGAAGACCTACTATTCCTGCAATAGATCGTTTTGGGTATAATGCTTTTCTTTGATGAAATGTGTGTTTTGCACTGCCTTCTCCAGTTTCATGAACGCTTTGCCTATTGAATGACTATGCTGTATTTTTGTTCTTCAGTGAAAAAATTCAATGGGTAGAATGTGAGGATTGTTTCAAGTGGCGAAAAGTACCGGCAGATGCTCCTCTTCCATCAAGATGGACATGTTCTGAGAATTTGTGGGGCCTTGATAGGTAGATTGGACTTTCATATCTATTCTCCATTTTGCAGTCTGTCCACTGTATCTTCAGTTTTGTGTATGTTCAAAGTTGGCTTCAGTTCTTTTCCTTTTTCTGTTTCGTCTGTTTTCAGATCCATGTGTTCAACTGCTCAACAGTTAGCTACAGAACAGCTTGAAGATTTGTTATCTACTACTTCTGAAGGTTCTTCTGTTGCATGCTTGTTGTCTTCACTTGCATGTCACATCGCTACTGCTAATGGTTTTATAACTGATGTGCAGTGTCTAATAAGCAAAAGAAAATTACTGAACATAATTCAGATCCAGTTACGCCAGTGGAAGGACACGACGCTCTTCCGATCTTGTCCAGGTGGAGGGAGACAACATTCCAGCTTCATCACAAAATAGAACAAACAATGCATGCCATGAACTTGCTTTTGCTGACTGGGAACCGCTGCAGGGTAATTTTAGAACCTTGATGCTGAGGTGTGAGAAGAAAAGATCGGCAGAAGATACTGAAAATGCCTTTCAGAAGCCACAGTTTGATACAGACGCACATTTGGGAAATGACAGAGGAAATACTAATGTAAACCAGAAAGTGGCTAACAAGGAGAGCCGTGTTGATGACCCCAACATAAGAAAATTCTCTCTTTCTCCTTTGAAAGGTCAGATAGACCTTAATATCCAGCCGGAGCGTGAAGATGATCCAACACCAGGTTCAGATTCCGGAGCTATGAAACGCCTTCTGGTGAATGCTACAGAGAACAATTTGATGCAGCACAGCTCTGAAAGTTCTGGTGTTAGCAGAGAGTAAATGAGCAGATGCAGCCAAACGGGACTGATGGAGAAAGTTTCAGTAATTGCGCTGTGCCATAGACAGTAGCTGTAAATCCAATGCTGACCATTGCCCAACCGCCAGACCATATCCTGGATTGTTGGAAAATGTTATTCTTGTGGGACAGTAGAATAATTAGTCATCGTTCTGCGGGGTGGAGTCGAAATTTTGTTTCTTCCTCATCTACTCTGCATCTGGCATCATAAATTCTGTACATATATTAGGGGTAGAGGAATGACTAGGGATAAGAACCAATAGTTTTGCCAATATTCGTGCATAATTTAGTTAATGGCTATTTCATTTTTCTTCCTACAGTTGTGATTTAGGGCAAACTGCTGTGGGGAATGAAGCTGCTGATTTTGCCCTTTTAGATATTTTGCTGCACAGTTGAATTTATTTTGCGGATACAATTAAAGCTTTAATGAAGCAGCTGATTCTGTCCTTTAATCTTTGTGATATTTTGCTTACTATGTTTTAGGACACCATTCTAATTTTAAAAACTGGAACTTTCAAGTTGAGGGGGCAATCTTTCAGGTGTGGACGTTGAGATGAGATTGTGGTGTGGAAAGGAAAACTACAAATGTATTGAGCAATTTTTTATTATTACATTGAATAGTTTCAGTTCGAACACAAATTAATTAAGAAATGTTTTAAAATCATTATTAATTCATAATAACAAAAATTTTACCATTTTTTTTTTTAAAAAAAAAGAATAATATTATTCAATACTAGCATCTAAACTAAGTCCATTATGGAGCCTGCATAGAACAGCCAAAGCCCCTGCAATTTTTGCCTCAAAACGGCCCTTCTTGTCTCACTTTCTTCGCGTCAAAAGTGAATGAATCCCTCTTCTTTTGACGCACGAGAGATGGAGGCCAAGGTAAATATCATGTCCATCAACAGCTTCTATTGATCTCCAAAAATGACTCCACAAGCCAATAGATCCAACTCACTCCCTGCTTCCATGCTGATCACCTATGCACTGTGGCATGTGTGATTCAAACTCGAGACTTCCTGCCCTTGATGTGAGAACTTAACCACTAAACACTTGTTTGAACCATAGAAATTGGAGCTAGTTGAGATTGTTCATACCATTTTTTTCCCTCTAGGAGAATATTTATACGAGCTTACCTAGGGCCATCTGGAAGGTGATATCGAAACGTATCATGATCCAACAGTTGTGGGTGTTTAGCTTCCCTTTGTCCAACAGTCCCTGCGTTACTCAAGCACCATTTGTAAACCCATTATGTATTCCATTTATCAATGTAAGTAGAGTTGTGTTGAAATGATTGACAACCTTTAATTAGCCATATATAAGACCCTAATTAGACAGAGACTTAATATAAGCAGCCGTCATTCCTGGCAGGTGTGCTTAACGGAAGATCCTGTTGGAGATTCCAGCCGTTCAAGGGGTCAGAGGCTAGCTACTAATAAACTATTTGGTTGTAAAGTCAACATGGCGTATGAGTGTGATTACTCCTATTGACATGGCAGTCCACCTCAACTACCGTGGAAACAACTTCAGTACTCAAAATAGAACAGTAATTTGTCTCCTATCTTCCTTAATATTCGAGCTGAAGAAAAGAGAAGACTGATTGAGGTTTAATGAGTGCCCAAACTCCCTTTCATAGGCTATCGAAAGATCACGAATCCTGTCACTCTCCCTAACATTGGCTTAAAGAAAAGCCAAAAAAAGTGAGACAATTGATACCCCTCTAGTAACGTGGCAGAAAATGTTTCGATACATAAGATAAAAAAGGAGATAAGGGGCAACCTTACCTTAAACCCCTTTTAGGAATAATATAGGGCTGAACCCCATCCCCATTATGAGGAATACGATATTTAACAGAAGAGACACGCGTAAGAATGAGATTGCAAATCCCGTTTTGTTCATTGCCTGCTCAAGAAATCCCATTCAAGCTTGTCATAAAAATAAAATATCTCTCACTATATCCCCAGTTTTTGCAATCTTTGAAAATAATATTTTCTAACTATCCTTGTCAATTGCGGCCCCACACCCAAAAAAAACAAACACCCCACCAAAAAAAAAAAAAAAAAGAACACGGAAAAACCAAAAAAGAAAAATATCTAACATAAGATTCCAACCTTGTCAATCTCATATGGTGGTTAATGTTTAATCTTTATCCATTAATGTAATGATTCATGGGTCAAGAACAAAACGACTCAAAGTTCTTCTTTTGCACATGCATGGATAGTATTGTTTACGACAATCAAACAGAGGCCGGAGGAGTTAGGGGTTGCCACCCTTTCTCCCGCCTACTCCTATTTTTCAAGAAAATCTCTTTTTTATACCATTTTAAAACTTTTATTGAAAAAATTTTAGCTTTTTAGGTAGTCAAGTTTTAATTAGCCTTTCGACTATTTTTTAACTAGGCGATTACAATATTTATAAAAAGTAAAATTATACAAATATCTTGAATTCTAAGTCCAACGGCTCCAGCTGTTAAGCCATCGGCACAACTAGTTGTGGATGTTAAAATTTTGTAGAAATGAATATTCACCAAGCATTTGTGAGGACTGAAGTTTGCGGTCCCCTTACAACTCAATTACATTTCGTCTTCAATATCCCCAACTTCTTTCTCTTTTATTTATTTTTATTATAGAAAATAATCACGTCCACTTGAGCTCAATACATAGTCTCTACATGGTAATGTCATTTACTCATTTTAGTACTTAAAAAAAAAAAAAAGTCAACATTGGAGAAATGACCCCTCCTCTCTTGTGTACATGCCTCGTCTAATCTAATCTAATCTAATCTAATCATTCTTTATCGTCTAATCATTCTTTATCACGAGGAAGCTTCTCATAAAAAGAGTACCAAATTTAATACTCTAATGAAAAATTGACACATAAATATAAAAAGCCTAGTTTATTATTTAACTGAAACCCTTAAAAGATTTATCTAATTTCCATTTGTCAAAAATAGCTGATATTTTTCCTTCATTACCTCTGCACATTTCAACTCTGTGATGCCATTACACATCACAATGTTATACCATTTCAAGATATATATATATATATATATATTATATAATAATACATGACACAAAAGTCTCCTTTCATATGGCAACTTATAGCATAAATATTAGATAGCACTCAACCATATAATAATACTGGAAAGGAAATTGCATGTATATTGTTTCATGCCAAAACACTAACTATTTTTGCATAATGGTACTCTCCCTCTCCGGTTTATGACCTCCGGTAACATTCCGGAAAACTTTCAGCACTCCAGCAAATGTTACAGCTCCGACCAAAGTATGGTCCTCTTTCACAACCCAAACACAGCTCACTCTATGTGCAAGTGCTTGGATCATCACAGCCACTAGGGAACTCCTTGGATTGCAAAAGATCGCTTCGGAACTCCTCGTCATGGAAAACCGCCCCGGCTTCCCGTGCCTACTCGATCCGGACATGGACGCGAACTCGTCTTCCGACGAACAACTAGAAGAAGAAGACAACAAAGTTGTGGAAGGAGATAATTCATCCATCAATTCCAACATTCCCCCAAAATTTCCCTCTTCAAGCCTCATCTTCACAATCTCTACTAAATCCTCTGGTGGACCGCCGTAATCTACATAAGCCATAAGATCACCAGCCGAAAGAGTAGCAATAGCTGCCGCCACTGTTTCATCACAACAGGCAAGAGCAGTGGGCGAAATTTCTCCGACTATTCTGTCCTCGTTATCCACAACAGCAACTGATGTTTCATCGATAAGAGCACGAGAAATGTAATCCATTGCTGACATAGCAGGATCGTGGTAATGCACGGTCATGATGTCCTGATCGATGACGCTTAGCAATTCTATCGATGAGGTGGGGATCGGGGAGAAGACTCCAATTGAATTGAGAAGGAACCGGATGACATCTTCGGGCGTTATCCAACAGTAGGAGGATGGCTTGTTTGGAAGCTTCTTTCTTGAATCTAAGCTTTTCTTATCTTGAATGGGTATCACCACGTTCTGTGCCCCTTCAAGAATGCAATCTATAGCCTCCAAAAGGCTGAAATATGCAGAAACATAAAACGGAAAGTGACAAATGATCATTTAATTCACAAAAGGTCAAAGAAAATATTCTCAGCAATATCTTCAATTGTTTGATTGCTATTTGCTAAGCCCCCAGTTCCAAAAGATTACGCCTTAATTATACCCTGTGTTTCAGTCGAAGGTGGAATATGTTTGTCATTTTCAAAAATCAACGGTCGCGAAACTAAAATTGATAAAGAGGGTTAAAAATCCCCAAATTAACATTCATATGTAAAGGAATACAAAATCCTGCTCATATTGCAGTTCAAGTAATTAAACGCGTATACAATTCCAGCATTCGTTTTCAAGCACCAAATTAAAGTTATCAATAACGCCAATTTAATTCCAGAAAAAGCGAATCATTAAATAATTTTGAACCGTCAATGAAGGAGATTTGAGAACGTCATAGAAACCAGAAAAAAACAGAATACCAACCTGGATCTGGGCTCCAAATGCCTAACAATGGAAACTCCTCTAGGCAAAATCTCGGAAATCCTCGCCTCAAGAGCCTTAAAAGGATCCGCCAAATTCTCTTTTCTGCAAAGAAAGCAAATCACATCCGCAACGCAAACCTTTCCGACGCACACGCAAGACTCATCGGCATCAAATTCCCACACGCTGAAATGGGTCTCTTCAGATTTCTTCAGCTCCGTCAATGCGTCCGACACGGTAGCGTCCACCGGTATCCACCTCAGCGCCGGCTTCCCAAGGCACAAATCTGATACCTCTCTGTTCAGGATACTAACTGCCATGCAATATCCTTGTTGAAATGGTTTTGTATAAAGGCTAGAGAGATACAGAGAGAAGATTATGCAGAAAGATATATATGTATATACAGATAGAGAGTGTATGTGTGGATATATATATATATATATAGAGAGAGAGAGAGAGAGACCAGATGGAGAGTTCTGGAAAATTGATGGTGGGGAGGAGCTGGTCGTTGAGTTCTTAAGCGACGAAACGGAAGTGGCGGTACTTATCTATTTATCGTAAACCGTTACCGGTCATTGCCGGTAACTATATTATAATAATATTTAAATTCATTATTTTTTGTTTGAGATATGAAAGGTTTTGTTTGTGATCTTAAAGTTCTTGAATTTATTTTCAGCTTTGTGAGCTAACATAATTAATAAAAAATTATTATTGTTTTTCACGTTTCTGAGTGTATTAAAATTTTATATTTTTTTGTTGATGTATAAAATATATATATATATATATATATATTGGAGATGATTTTGCTTTCTTTAATTATTAGTACAATTTGAAGATCATAGCTATGGGAAAGGTGACTTGACGCGGGCGAGGACAAGCCTTCTTTGTCTAAATACTATATATTTTTTCTTATATTTGTTGGATTATATAGGTTATTAGAAATATAAAAATAGAAAAAAAAATTTAGAGCCTTGAAAAATTGCGAAAATTTTAGAAAAACAAGACGGTGGTAGAAGCACTAATTGCGCCATCTAATTAGATCATGTGTTTTAACAGAATTTCACCAACTAAAATGTTTGAGCTTTTATCGCGCTCCTAATTTTATCTCCCTCCCACCTCAAATTTACATTTGCCAGATCGGAAGTATTTGCATTCAAAATGCTAGTACTTGGTTTTAAAAATGCTCTTAATTGGTTTTGAAGTGAGATATAAATATGGGTAACATGAGGTTGGAAACAAACAAAATTCTAGTATTCTAATATATCATATATCCGCCCAATACGAACCAACATGTGAATTTATGGGATCTATTTTATTATTAAATTGAGATACTTGAATATACATGAGAATTCTTGATTGGCGGAAAAATATCGTACCCTCAAACCTCTGTATTAAAGTATCAAAAAAATTTTCCAGTTGGTTACATCTTTAAAGTCAACAAGGTCTTTAGTTTATTATGCAATAAACATAAACAAAGGAAAAAATTGCAAATGTTGCACAAATAGGGATCTATAACTAGTCGACCGGCTCGTAAAAGGCCCAAGCCGAGCCTTAAAATTGAGGGAAGGCCCGAGAGGAGCCAGCCCGCCGAGCTCTTTGGGCACGTTAGGGCCGTCTTGTATTTACAAGCCTGTAGGAGGAAAAAATGGCTTGTTTTATATATTTTTGTAGTATTTTCTTAAGTAAATGGGAAATAAAGTTAACGAGTCGAGTTGAGCTCAACATTTTTTGAACGACCTAAGCTGGGCTTGGCTTGAGCTTTTTTGGCTCGAGCCGATATTTTAAGATGACAAACCAGCTCGACTTGTTTACATTCATATGCACAAAGAAGCAAATCCTAAATATATCAATTTTTCTATGGCTAGAGTTTACGTGGGCTTTGTCCTATTACTTTTCCCCACTTGTACAAAACACTGGGGCTCATCACTTCTCCATCAAATCAAATGTTATCATTTAAGCATGCAGACTCCATAATAATTAAATAGAACCCATGTTGACTCCATAGAAAATATGCTAAACACATTGTTAGGTATCTTACTGTTCATTCGGTATAAAAAGATATGAGTAATACAATATAACACTACTAGTACTAAGCACCAATCCATATAGCATCATAATATGATTAGTTATATGCATTTGTCTAACTTCACATATCATTTAACATCACAAATATATGAAAACGTATACATGATGAGCCACTTGATATAATGTATTCACATATCATTTAAGTAGCGTTAACGTCAAACATATTATGACGCTACGTAGATTGGTGTCAAAACTCAAAAGGGGGAAAGTGAAAAAAAAAAAAAGGACTATAAAAATGTTATGAAGCCTTTACAAATTACAAAACCCCTACTTGCTGCAATCTATGGCGTTCCGCTTTGGAATATTTCTTGCAGTTCTTGATTATTGACTGGAATTTGTCAATATCGGTGGATATAGGTGAGCCTTTATTAATATGAATATTAATGTTATTATTAGTATTATTATAATAATAATAAAATATATTATTATATAGGATTATTATTGTCGAAATATTTTCTGGAAATATCCAGTGGTAATACATTCTAGAAAACGCGTGTTCAATTATTGGAAAGATTGCAAACTTAAATTTCAAACTTAGTCCTTTGCTTTTGGTTAAATTTCAAATAGCACCTGAATTCATACTTTTTCTTATCTTGTTTCAATCATTAACTTTTGAAAAAGTTGTGGAATTCTTCCATAATACGGTGGGTCTTTATTCTTTAGCATCTAATTACAATATAAAATGGTCTTACCCCAAAAGGAAAGAAAATAAATATATAAATAATAAATAAATAAAAGGGAAAACTAAAAGGACACCCTCCTAAAAATGGCCCCAAACATGTCTCCTTCATTTTTTTATAGATAAATTTTATAATATATAAATGCTGCAATTTTTTTTTCTTTTTACACCCCCTTTTCCTCACCTTCTTTTTTACAAAAATAGTCTGGTATTTTTTTTTCTTAAATAAAAGTTGAGGATCAAACCAGCCAAGAAAAGTTTAAGGACTCACTACCTAAAACAAAAGTTTAATGACTAACTTGTATTTACACAAAATTACACAATTAGGCGGCGAGGCATTTTGTCTTTTAGGAAAAAGTTGTTATCGTACGTATCCGTACCTGGGACCCACTTCCCGGTGCCAATCTGATCTTAACATGATATTTTTTTTAAACAATTCCCAAGATGTCTGGTTTCACGTTGATTGCTTCTAGGGAGGGCACCCTCCCTTACTCCCTGACGTTCCCCAAACCAAGAGCTTACACGTTTCGGAGTACTCTCTCTACTCCTCTCTTTAGAATTTTTAGTTTCACGTTAGATGAAAATGATTTAACGCTAATATGTATCACACAATATGATATCATACAATTATATAATGTATATTAAGACACGTGACATAATTATACGTACTAATATATGCTTATGACTATGACTAAATGACAACAGCTTATAGTGTTATATATATATATATGATAATAGATTGGGATTAGGATATTGGATGCACAAATTTATATCTACAAATAGATTTTACTTAAATTTTGACATATACACATGTGTGGTGTGGTTATGTGTTGATGCTTATTTGAATTTGATGCAATGTGTAAGTAAATGAGATCCTGACATTGTTCTATGCGTAAAAAAAATATAAAGACTAAACTATTACCTTTAAATAGACTTGTTCTTAAATGCACGCCACATAAATTTTTATTAACATATAGACTTGTTCAATGACTTGTCTATAAAATTTATTACATTGCACAATAAATCAAGAATTCTCATCGTACAAAACAAACAAGTTATCTTTGTCATGTAAAGTTTAATAAAATAAAATTTGTTACTTAAACTAACAAGTTGTTAAATTTTGAATAATCATTAAAACTAAATTTTCAATAAAATATGAAGAACACAACAAATTATGTTAATAATTACATTTTATTGATTACTAAAACAAACCAAATTACTAGAAAACTTTTATTTTGAAATGTAGGCTTCAAATCATTACAATGACTACTTATATAAGGTGTATATATATATATATATATATATTTATATTATACAGAGGTGGGTAAACTTATATTAATATAAAAGGCATTAAGTTCATAATTGTAATCATAGTCGCTTCAAAAACAGATTTCCACTACATGCAAAACTCTACTCTCCCTCGTGAGCATACTCCAACTAATGGCATGCCTTGCTTTTTCAATATCGTATTTTCAATCATCTATAAAAATTGTAGAAGAGATAAGTGAGTACGAATTACTCAGTGAGTAACAAAATCCTTTAATTCACCTTTTATTTGAAAGATTTATTTTCAAGAAAATCATTCAATGTATAAATGGGCTCTATCACTAGTTAAATTATTACCCGTGGTGCGCGTAAGATTCATATCAATTCAATCATGGCCATGTACAATTTAAGTTGATCCACATTCGAATCTCGTTGATCCCTACAGGAATTCCAAACAAATTAAAGCAAATACCACACTAATTGTCGCTTATCTCAATATCATTAGATGGTTTATAATATGATAACAAAGTAAAGCAAAGCAAAGTAAATACAAAACGGGTACAGCATCAACTAATGATTCAACTACAATAATCAATCTTTCTTTTCAATGAATTAAAATCTATATTCATTTCATAGAAGACTTCAATAAAAAACCATACTTATTGCATCAAAATATCATAAGTGCTAAAAAGGAATCAAAGTAGTAGTTACTCATCTCTTTAACTAGATTTTTCCAAAGATTCTTTGAGTTGTTGACAAATACTTTTAAAACTTTCATTTTCCTTGATCAAGGTAGTGTTTCAAGTTGTACTCCATATATACATGAAGATGTGTCTTTTCTAAATGCAAAATTAAGTGTTTGATAGGTTTTAGGGGTTGTTCTTTTCCCTTTTCCCTTTTTTGACGAATTTCTTTTCTCTATATATAAGAAGAGCAAGACAATTAACTTAGGTATAGGTGTGGAGAGGGAAGTAGAGGGAGGGGAAGAGAGAGGGGATGGGTGGGAGGTTTAGGGACTTGGGTGAATTTCCTCTCCTCAAGCCTTTTTATAGACATTAGGATTTAATTGTTTTTTATTAAACTTTGAGCTCCACCAATCGGTACGCGACAAGTAGCGTAACATGGCACCATAAGTCTCAAAGGGTGATGTGGCCAAATGAGATTCGCTCGTTTATTACTCGAGAAGTCTTTACTCTTTGTGTCATCTTATAATCAAGTCATGCTAATTTGGTTCATGTTACTTGAGTTCCTTTACTTTACGTGACTTAATAATTAGATGATTAAATTCAAGTCATGCTAACTAATAATCACCTTCTTGCCTCTAGACTCACTCAAATAACAATTCTTTGAATTCTTATGGCATTTCAAGTGGTCTTTCGATCATTATCAAAATAACGTTTATATTATCAATAGCAAACTCATGTGGTTATTCAATCATTATCAATACTTTGTCAATAACCATATTCTAATTCCAATTCATTGTCAAAATATTGATCATGTTGTCAATGACCATCTTCTAATCCTTGACATTCATTTCGGTAACAATTTGGTAACTTTATAATGGAGGCAATTTAGTTCGATCATGTTGTCATATTCCTATTCTTGGCATTTATTTAAGACAACTAATGCAATTCTATATAATCATGTTGCCATATTCAACTTTTTGGCATTCATTTGAGTGACAAATCTTGTAACTTTACAATTGATGCAATTCAGTATAATTTCATTGTTACATTCCAATTATTGACAATTTTGTAACATTACGATTCAATATGGTTATACGATCAAATTCTACTTCTTGGCGTTAGATTGTGTAACCTTTCAAGTAATTCTCAATCATTGTCATCATCATTTTGCTTAATTTCTTGTTAAATTTTTGTGGGATGTTACAGAGGTTGAAAAATTTTGGGTAAATTTCACATATTGTTCTCAACTTTTGCATATTGTATGACTTGGGTCCCCATTTTTTTTTAACGTCACGGTCCGTGGCCTTTCATAAACTCACACATAAAGTCTTTAATCCCATTAAAATGATCCTTATACCCCTTAATTTTCTTTAAATAAACATAAAAGGAATTTTAAAAACTAAAGAAAAAATAATTTCTTCTTCAACTTACCTATCTAGTTACTCACCACCACTGCCAACTCGACTATAAATAGAAAATTTTGGCAATCATTTTCTATAGCGAAAAGGAGACTCCCATTTTGCTACATTTTCTATTAATGTTGGAAATGGTAGGAAAAAAGGGGTTCCAAAAAAAAAAAATCCGTTAGTATTTCTTATTTCTGGGCAGATTGTATGTTGGAGTAGGATGGGTAGCTAAATAGGCAGGTATCATGAAATTAATTTCCTTTTATTTTTTTTCTTTTTATTATTTTCAATTTTTTATTTTTATTTAAAGAGGCACATAAATTTCACAAAGAATGTTACGTCCGAATTTATAAAAGGTTAGAGGCCTATAATGTTGAAAAAAGAATAAAGACTTAGTTAATAGAAAGTGCAAAGGTTGGGGGCCATATATGAAATTAAACCAAAGACTTTTTTGGTACATTAGTTATTTGTGTCCACAAAATCGTCCTGAGCTGCGTTTGAGATTTTTTCATATTAATCTTACACAAGTTGTTCCAATAATAATATGAGTTATGCTATTTGAATAATAAAAAGATATACAAAAGTTTGAATAAAATTGATACAGTAATAATAAATTTCGTGTATTAAAATAAATAATACAGAAATTGTTATAAATCAAGATTTTAAGAAAATAAAGTGGATTGACGTTCATGTTACTGCTAGGTTGCAAATCCGCTAATTGACTATTCCAACTTTGAAAACTTGAAGCTTGTATTTGATGTGGATAAGACTTTGATATTTTGTTTTGGACTTGAAGACTTGATTTTGACTTGAAGATCAGTCCGGCTATCATAAGAGATCTGTCTTTGAGTTTGGAGACAAATCTCGCCATACAGCCGCACCCAGCCTCAGGGTGAAGCCGCACAACCAAGGCAGTGGGCCGCATTGTGAGGATTGGTACGGTAGCGCCTTGAGGCCCATGCTGCCGTATGGAGGGCCAGATCTGTCTCTGAACCCGGAGACATATCTGTTACCTTAGAAAATCCATGAAGAAGATGAAGAACTTTGAACACTTTGACTTCTGATTCCTCTTATTGACTTATGTTTCCAGTTTTTCTTCTTTCTGAACTTTGTTTTGTAGTTTTGGGACTTCGAAAATTTTTGAAAAACTTTCCTTGTGTTTTCCTTGTTCTTTTCTTTCCCTTGTGAAATGAATGAGGGTAGCATTTAAATAATTAGTTTTTATTTAATATATTTTAGAAAAGTCTGATGAGCTTTAAAGTGAGCTTTTAAAATAAACAGAATGGGCCTTTAACGGCTAAATAGGCTCTTGCAAGACTTGGTTGTTTCATTTAGAATTTAGTTTGATTAGTAAAATTAAGTCGGCCAAATTAACTTAATTAATTTAATAAAAATTTTAATGCCTACATATACATAATACGATGTGCTCTTCCGATCTAACACATTACATTATATTTACATCAATATCGATTACATGGCCACATGCCATGAGTCTTTTTTTTCACATTATTTATTTATTTTTTTGTCTAAATAGAACCATTCTAATTTTAAATGGGACGGAGGACTCAATTCGTCAAAACAAGAAACTTCCATTTGATTGACGTGTTGTGATGTGAAACAACAAATTAAGTAGAAAAAAGACAAATTTGTCGGTTACGAAGAACCAGTTGATGTGTTTTGTAATTTTATGAGGTTGGCCAATGAAAATAGTCAGGCTAGATAGTTTCTAACAATTTATTTCTATTCTAACAATTTATTTCTATGTATCATGTGATTTTGATATCTTGTTAATCGTCTGATATCATTATACCATCAAATAAACATGTGCCATGTAAAGACGCACGTCACATGTAAGAAACCAATATTGATTTCGTTAATCCAATATTGATGTGGCATGCGCCTTTACTCATCACGTGTCCGTCTAGCAGTTAACAGGAGAATAGAACTCGTATATTATGTGTTCTTACAAAGTGTAATATTAAGCTTTTACCTTGTTCATGCATGGACATAGCTATCCTTGGACCAGTGCGGTCCATGGACCTCACTGAACCTTGGAGTGGCCCTTTTAAAATTGGGTTGGACCGCACTGAATTTTTAGTGCGGTCTAGCCCATATAAAAAAAAAAAATTTTTTGAGTTCAAATTTAAAAAGACCTACAAATCTGTTATATTGGCCCAAAAATTAAGGAATCTGAGACCAAAATTAAGATCCAATCCACTACTATTTACCAACATTTGACTCCTCTTTCACCTCTGTTACAAATCTGAGTGGATGAATGATTGTCTTGTTTGTTATGTAGAGAGATATATGTTCCAAACTTGATAATAAAGTGATTGTAAAACGGTTTCAGAGTATGAAAATCCGCAAAGAATTATTGTAATGGACGGCCTTCAAATTTGCTTTTTTTTTAATTGCAATATTTTTTATTTTCTATTTTTAAAATTTTTCCCGACGACCCGCCCTCCCAAAACAAAAAAATTCCGACCGCACTGACTAAAAATCATGGCTACATCCATAGTCCATGTCTTGATTTCTATATTCATATTAATAATTCTCAGTTAGTCTGGAGTTTTATGAATATATTTTGTCAAATAATCATTTTTTGAAAAACGGTTTATTTTCAAATGTTGTGGACCTTTTTTTTCCCCATTTTTTTCTTTCCCTTGAAAACTTGCTTTCATGTATCATTTGGACCATTTGGCTTTTAAGGATTCTCAATATTAATATGAAACACCCATTTTTAGCAAACTCGATTCTCACATATTATTGAGGCTACTCTGACTTTAGTGAGTGAATAACTTTATACACTTTGTTTGGTTGGCATTTAAAATTTGTCTCGATTTATCAATTAATTTAAATTTTAAAATTTAAACACACGACAACACACTATTAAACCGCCTCTTTGATGTGATGTAAGTTTTCACTTTATTCTAATTATTAATTCCATATGACACGATTACATTACGTTACCTATACAAAATTTGAATTGTAAATCTATTTATAAACAACTCCATTTTTAACTCTTTACCAAACATACGTGGTCAAAAAAGGGACTAGTCAACCTCGATAAATGTGTTAGTAAATGACCCTACTGGGATGAGAAGTACAAGTCTAACTAGGTAATTACACCATTGTTGGTAGGAATGACAATGGGACGGGTTTAGAGAGGGTATGTCGGCCCCGTATCCCGCCGTACTCGATTGAATCGGGTAAGGGGTGAGAGTGATTCGGGGCAGGTACAAAAAAAATACCCGTTACCAGCCCCGTTAAAAAATAATTAAAAAAATATAGAAAAAAATGGAATTAAAATTATATGAAAAGTCATCCTAAGTATCATCTCAGTTTCATCTTTGGTATCTAGATTTGAAATTTCATAGAGAACAAAATATTTTTTTCAAAAAAAAAGAGAGATCAGGTATCGGCGGGGAGGGGCGGGGCCCAAAAAACCCCGATAAGATTTCAGGGCGAAACCCTGATACTTAACAGGGTGGGTAATACCCGTCCCATTCGGGGTGGATACTCTCACATATCAGATAATACCCGTCCCATTACCATTTTTAATTATTGGGATAAAGAAGCGCAGTTTGACTCAAGAATAGACCGTCTATGTGTATTATTATAATCATATCTCTAGTCAGTCATCTTCTCATTATTACTATTTTATTTTATTATATTAGAATATAAATAAGATTTACCCAAAAAAAAAAAAAAAAGCTCAATAATCTAGTACCGATGCATGATGAAAGTTTATTTTCAATAACAGCTGGGCTAATTGGCACGGTCTACCTTAACCTTTCGTGTACTTAACTTTTAAAAATTGATATTTTTACGCTCAATTCTCATATTTTTGAAGCTATATACCCTTTTTAACTAAAAATCTATATATATATATATATATATATATTTCTTAATCAATAGTAGTTTAAAGGCGTTTTCCTGCCTAAATGTCCCTCTGACATCACGCATGGATCACTTATTACACCACTATTTATTTAATTATTTTTTTATTTGTTTTGCGTTTTTTTCCTTGAAAACACGTTTTAGTTTTGGTGACTTTCCCTCGATACACACGTGCACCTCCTCTTCTACGAACTTACTGCAAATCATATTTCCTACAACTTTCTTTATCTCTTTGAATCAACTACAGATCAGCCTTCTATATTTGTAATCATGACCGCCTATTACGCCTATTACTTCCATTTTTAAGAGTCCTATTACCATTCTAATTCTGCACTTGAAAATGTTTCCAGTTCCGTTCATTTAGGTGACCTAATTAGAAGAGATTCTTGTGTAGACATACAAGTCCCTTATAATGTGCATTCATTATTGTTATACACATTATGTTCTTCTATTTTATCTGTTTTAATTTCAACTGAGTTCCTAATTTTTGGTAGGTTTCCCAAATTTTTAATGTCATTATTCTTTTTTCCGGGATTATGAATGGGTATATGTGAAAATTATCCTAGCATTAATAATCCCTATCTGAATTATCTTCTACTCGTTTTTTTTTTGTGCGCTTTAATTTATAGTTGCTTTTTTACAGTGATCTAATTAATTGTATAACTCTATTTCATACTATATATTCAAGCATTTATGCCAGAAATTCCCGCAGCATTTGTGCTGCCTGGCAGGAGAAAAATCCCCCAGATGCTGCCAAAAACGACAACAAATTAGGGTGTGCTCCCTTGTTAGGCTATTCATTTGACAAAAAATTATAATCATTTCTGATTATAATAAAACAATTTCTTGTTTTAAGTTAGTTTTTTATTAGTGCGACTCGCATTCTTATAACTAAGCATACATAGCACAAAACAAGGATGTATATAAAGACTTATACCTCAGACATGAGAGATCTGCAACGTTTTATCTTGATTTTGTATCTTGTGCCTCACCAGTAGACTGCCTACAAAGTGCCTTTTCCCTGACGGCCTCTTGCCTGCAAATTTTGCTATAATTTCCAGCAACATATGTGGGGGAGGTGAATCCCCCATTTTTCTACTGCCAGGAAGCACAAATGCTGGTAGAAAAATATGAGGGGGTATTCACCCCAAATGCTGCTGAACAGGGGGTGAATCCCCCCATTTTCTGCCAGAACTGGAGGGGATTCACCCCTATTTTTTTGCCGCCGGAAATGGCAGTATTCCGGTGGCCGTTCTTGGGAGGAGCGGGTAGGTGTTTTCCTTTTTTAAAAAAATAATTATTTTTAATATTTTTAAATATTTTGTTTTTAAAATTAAAAAATTAAGGGGTATAACATTCATTTTAATGGAAAATTAACCGAATAGTGACAAAAAGGACATATTGTGTGAATTTATGAAAGATTGAGGATCTAAGAGTTTGAAAAAAAAGTTTAAAGGCCTAGCCGATATTTAATTCAAAGGTTGGGGACTATTTGTAAAATTAACCCAAAATATTAAATGGGCCACTAGATATGCAATGTGAATAACCCACACTGCTTGCTCCCCACCTCTTCGTCTTTATAGGTGTAGTTGGAGTCCATATTCGCTGATTCATAATATGTATAAACATAAATAAATAGAGAAAGTAGGCAAAGGCTTGCTATTTTGTTCATTGTAACGTTCACCTATTTTTTCAAGATGATTTCAATTTACAAAGTTAGACCAGCAAAGTATTTAACATGTGTATATGTTCTTATAATTTTTAGTTCTTTGGAGGCATTGACCAGGTTAGGATTAATGTTCAATTGTCAAGTTATGCCTAGTTTTTCTATGGAAACCAAGTTATTTTCATTATTAATCTACTAGATTCACGTCCGTGCGTTGCACGGGAAGAAACTATCTCAAATTATATACGAAATCTTAATAAACTGTGATTAGTCATATAAAGTTCTATATTGTCATAATGTTGCTATATCTTATTTATGCCAAATAACATTTATTCAATCAAATATTTAGGGGATAATTCAAACCAAATTGATTCATTTAAGATATTGGATGCACTTATATCTACATTAAAGTGATCAAGTTAAGCACATAAAAACACTCTTTTTATTTCCCTATTTATTAATTTGAATTACACCCTTATTCATCAGTAATATATTCAATTCATCACAACTTCTAATTCTTTAATATAATCAGGTTTATTTAAGCTTAGTTTCATATCACAGAAACCACTACAATAAGTTGTTTCTATCGTCTTGATAAAAAATCTGTAGTGAGAAGAATTAATTTAATGTTTGGTAAATGCTTGTGTTAAAATTATTGTACGGTCCAAAAGCAGTTTTTAAGTGTCTCAAAATTTTAAGTGTTTTACTGTTGTGTCGGTTTATATTTACTAAAACGTATAGGATTTAAATAATATTTTTATTTATTATTATATCTTATCCTTATTTTTTCTTTTGACGGGAAAAAAATTATTTAGAATTAACTAATTAATAAAAATACACAAAAAAATAAATTAAGTAAATGTAATGCACAATTAAATAAATTATGATTCAAAAATAAAATTTAAATAAAATAGATTGTTGCATAAGATGACTTGTAAATTTTCTCCATCTTTATCTAATACTATATTTTCACCCTGCGTTTCACGAGAAAGTAGTAAATCAAATTATATCTTAATATTACTATGAGATGTTAAGTAATGTACACTTGGCCATATTGAATTACAATATTTTGATTATCTTATTATTAACTAATAGTTATTATATTTTACTCGATATGGAATACTATTAAATGAACTCAGTAGAAATGGTAAAAAGGCCCGTCAAACTAAATATCCACGGGTACCTGACTCTATTAAGATGTAGAATACTTGACTAAACGAGTAATTAGGTCAGTAATTGAATAAAGAAAATCGGCCAAACTTGAAAATTGGTTGGGGAAGGTTTTCATACTTTTTATTCGTACCCAACTCGTTTAACAATTTCTTAACAAAAACAAAAATATTTACCAAAAATTCTAATGGTTTGAAAAATAAATAGATAATGAAACTTATTAATAAAGTTTAGTAATTTCAATTGCAATTGTAATTCTATCTTGGGATAGCCTCGTGTTTATAGTATTATTCATTTGATGAAAAATGAAAATAAAAATATATAGATATATAAATAGGCCAATAAATTAGTAATTATCAGCATCAACTAGTCCTCAGTCTATGCCCCATTTAAGTAGGGATGGGCACGGGATAGGACAAAAATAATTTTGATGGATAGGGTAACATGTATAGCATACCTGATCCCGACCTGACTCATTGTCATTCCTTAATGAAATCAATCATTTTATTTTTCTCTGTGACTATACTTTAGTGAGAATTTTGTAAACTATAAAGTATTAGTTAAATCATATTTATTATATAAAGAAGAAATAACTTGATAACGACTCGATTTAAAAGTATATAAAAATAATTAAAAATTAACATAACAATTAAAAGAAAAATAGTCTAATCCAAATTAAAAAAATACTTCTTAGATAAGATATATATATGTATATAAATTAAAAAAATTAAAAAATAAAAAAACTTTAAATATAGATAAATCCATCAAAAACCTAAGAAGACATACGATATACATGACTCATGAGTAACGTACTCTATAAAATAGCTCATTTTAAAGTCTCATTCATGAATAGACTTAGAGAATATTCTCTTCATATTTCAATTTTTAGTTTGATTTTTTTATTTTGTAATTCAATATTAAAGTTTCTGGCAAAAAATGAAAACTAAAAATAGTAAAGCAAACATAACCTAAAAATTTTATCTTAATTATTCTTACACCAAAAGTTTTCTTCTATTGCGACTTTTTATTATACTAGCTATCGTACCACAGGAAACACATATACATCTCTAAAATAAACAATTAATTAAACCATAAAAAATTAAAGTGATATACGTTTATCAACCAGATCACTCTAGTTAAAAATTAACTAAAAGAAAAATATGTACAATTACTTTCAAAATTGATATTCTATGTTAATAGATCGATTGCTGGCAAATATATGTGTACAATATATATAATTGCTTGTATACTTATTCAATTAGGCAACCTGAATATTGCTTTTATTATTTAAATATAAAAGGAAAGAGATTTGATTGATACATATACTTAGTTAATACAAATCTAAACATACTTAGTTAATCAAAATCTAAAGCATCTCTAAAGGCCAAAAGTTCTACCTTAACAATTGGGAGATGATTAAAAATTACTATGCAAAATTAAAAGATGTAATAAACAAAATTATGAAAATTTGAAAGAAAAAAATTTAAGGTGAACAGATAAATAGATTATGAAAAATTACTATGCAAAATTAAAAATTAATTCACCACTTAGTTAGTATTATCCAACTATTATTAGGGTGAATGAAAATAAAAACAGAAAAAAATGAGATATCAACATGACATCAGATTCCTAATTCTCTTAAGATGCTGGTTTTAGGCCCAAAAAAATTAACCCACAACTTAGTTAATATTATAAATATATAGATAGATTAAATGTCTTCGATCTTTGTCTATTAAAGGGAACAAAACCCTAATTCCCAAGGCAAGAGGCCACTGAATAAGAAAAAGAGAGAAAATCTGGTAAATAAGAAAGACAATTGGATAAAAAAAGAGGAAGATTTTTTTAAAAAGTATCATTGGATTTAAAAAAAAAATCAGATAAACCTCATAAATGACCAATTGATGTAAAATATCCAAATTATCCCCCAAAAAACATGAGGCAAAACTACGGTACAGTTGTACCGCAGACTAATTTCTCATTAAAAAAATATATATAGATATATTTATGAGTACTTAGCCTTTATAATTGTGGTCTTTATAGCTTACTTTCCATATGATAAAATTTTGTTTATGCCTCTTCAAGGTTTGTTTGGCAACCAATTATAATCTAGGTCTAATTGAATTGAGTTTTAAATTTATATAAGTAGTATTGTAGCACATCTAAAATTAAACGGCACACTCTATGGTCTCCTTTGTACACCATATTATGATGTCCAAAGGACAGTGTGACAATCACCCATTGCGAGTGTTGGGTGCTGGGCTCCTGAATATACCCAATGGGTGATTGACACACTATCTTTTGAATAATATAAATAGTGTCTAAAAGACACCATAAAAGCACTGAAAATTGAACACCTTTTATATATTAACTAATGTAATAATAATTAGGAAAATGTTTTGTTATACAAAAAAAAAAAAAAAAATTGGAAAATGCTATATGTAGGAAAGTGTTTACAAAATAGGGTGATCTTACCACCTTATTTTCGTGACTTGTATGATTAGGAAAAAATAATCTGAAAATAAGATGATAAATTATCCTATATTTTATTAAAAATTTTATACAGATTTTTCTACAAATAGCAACACTCTAATACCGCGGGCCGGCTTCCAGCTTATATATGGAACTGAGGCCACTGAGTTGGGCCGATAACTAAAAGGGCCTATTATTTGATTCTCAGAAGGCCCAGAAGGGAACGACGTCGTTCCGTAGGAATGCCCTGAAAACAAAATAGATTTCCTCTTTCTTCTTTCTTTTCGTTTTGCCCGGTTGCATCCTCCCGCCAGTCACTAACGTTCTCTGCTTCTCTCCTTACTAGGCGTTAAATTTTCTCCGGTCTTTTCTTGCTTCTTTGTCAATTTACTTGAAATAAGCCAGCCGAATCTTCTCTCCTCCCCCTCTCTCTTTTGCTCGCTCACTCCCTCAATAGCACACGCTTGGAATCTATCCTCTCCCCATCTCTCTCGCGCACAACGATCTTTATTCCAGTCGACTGAAACCTTGGTCTTGTGAATTGCCTCCTCTGTGTTCTCCTACCTGTAACAACTACATCCGTTTGCTGATTTTCTTTCTGTGATTACCAGTTACCAATTTTTAATTTTTAATTTTTTTTTTTGTGTATAATGTTGCATAAATTCAAAAAGCTTGTCTCATTCTTTGCATATTCCAGAGTTCTTATTTCACCATATTCTTTCATTTTGTTATGATTCGGTTTTTGTCATAATTAAGGCTATGAATTGTCAAGTTTGTGAATAAAATGTCACCTTTATATCATTGATGCTCAAGTTAATGTTTGTTTGAAATTCATAAGGAGCTGAACAAGTGAGCTGTGTCGTGCTGTGAGCAAATTAAAGAGTGGGAGAAAGGGAGGGAGGGAGGGAGTGAGATTTAAGAAATTATAAATAAAAGAACAAATTAAGTAAACAAATAAGGTTAACTTCAACAGGAAGATCGAATTGATCAAAATTTGAAGTTGTAAGAATAAGTTGATACTGATTTAATGCGCGTATGTCTTGAGAATTCTGATTTAATTATTGTTTGCCTAAAGCAAACTCTTCTAATGCTGTGTTTCCCACTTTGTTGATAGTTATTATTAGAATTGAGGTATCTTTATGTTTATGCAAGTTGAGGGAACGAATAGATGAGTTGCCCTAGCCTTAGTCCTAAGTAAATTCAAATGAAGTTATCCCTTATTCCATTTGGCATTCTGTGTCGTCTGGGCAACTGTGGCTCCTCTATGTTCAACACTGTCAGTAGCTATATTTGTGAAAGTAGTTGGCCATTGAGCATCAAGTCATTCTTCTTTATTTGATGTTGGCCTGGCTTCTAAGTTTTTCTTTAGTTTCTATTGGCTTCTCTGGTTATCATTTCTGCTTTTTGTACATTATGTTGAAGGCTTGAAGCTTTTTTCTTGTTCCAAATGATATCCATAAACTAGTTGGAAGATCTTAGTTTTTATTGTATCATTTAAGCTATATATTAAGCTATATATTAACCTTACATATTAAGTTCTGGTTACAACCTTATTTTTATTTTTATGGTGTGTTTAAGTTTATTTTTAGTAAAATCTTACTTTTACGATTTGATCTATCGATCTCATTCATAAGACGCCCCACCATTTTGGTCCAAAAATACGATTTTAACCTTGGCCAAAACTCTCTGTACTGTAGGGTTTTCTGCTCTTCTTCTTTTGAGTTAATCACAAATGGCTCTCATGGTTATCCTCCCGATGAATACCTCCTTTGCAAAGCTGCAATGTGGGAATATACTTATTCCATCATCTTGTGGAAGATCAATAGGCCGGAGCATGAATATCAGTGTTCTGAATAGGAGAAAATTTTTGGTTGTGCGAGCAAACACTCAAGTTGAATCTCTTGAGCTCGTGCCTTCGCTTTCTCAAAAAGTTGGGCTCCCTATTATGGTAATTCTTGTTTCTGCCCATTTTTGAAGTTCTTGCGTTTTTTTCTTTAGATTGGAGTCACTTGTTTATTTGAAATGGGATTGTTAATTGAGTGTTGAAAGTGCGATTACTATATGTAAGTGTCTACACTGAGTGCACTGGCATGGCAAGACTGGTGTTTAGAAGGTCTCTTGATGCAAATAAAATTACGAGTCACTTAATTAGGGAATTGATGCTAATTAATTCTACAGATTCAATTAAGAGTGAGTTAATTATTAGAATAAGTTTCATTTTCATTCATTGTATTAGTAATTATAGAGCCATATGCTTTCAATGCATTAATAGCATAAATGGAGTCCAAAATCAAGAGTTGTAGGCAACCTATTTCTAAATATTAACATTATCAAGTATTGTTTTGCAAGTGTTCTCTTAAAGTTTTTCCAGATTTTCCTTAAATATCTTGGCTCCAATGGTGTTTGGAGTAGTCTTATCTCCTGATACTTTTCCTTAAGAACCAGACTGCTTTATCTCTTTCACTCACTCACTCGGGAAATGATTCTCACTTCCTAAATAGAAAGGAAGGAGGCCTTCGTGCCACCCCGACTGACTAAAAAGGCTATCTGGTTTCCTTGATCACTCTCCCTTGAATCTGAACTGGTCGAGTCATGATTTTATCTCTAAACTTAAGGACTTAAAACCAAGCAAAGCTTTGAAGTTAAAAGCTAGTATAAAACATCACAAGTGGAACTGAAATGAAATACTATTTTCGTTGACTTCAGTCTACAGTTACAAGCAGTACAATAACTAGTGCATGAACTAAACCCAACCCATAGAGATCGCAGGTCACAAAATTAAGAAGATACCAGAAATGAAGAAGATATTTACAAAATAAATTTATAAAGAATGTTATGTACTTGTATTTCATAGCTTTTTTGTTATTTGATTAACAGAATAAATTTACAAAGAATGTTATATACTGTATTTCATAGCATTTTTGTTAATGCTCTCAAATATGATATGATCAAAAGTCTGTCTCCATTTCAGCATTTTTTGAATGCTATAATCAGATGTTGCAACTGAGAATAATGCTATTAGTTGTGCACAGTAGCATCCTATGTCATTGGACTGGTGTTAGTAAAGTTCTTCAACTATTAAAGCATTTAAAAATGCTATTATCAAGTGCTATATAATATCCAAAGAACACTGTAATGTATAATATGGTATTCTACTCATATGACCAGTAAGGTATTTACAAATATTAGAATAACAAAAAATAATATAAGACTGTTGAAAATATTAACATAAACACTGAAGAAAACCTCTGTAATACATAAAATTACATAGAAAAGCACTTGTAACTTCTCTGTAAAATCCATACATATTACTAATCTACCCTGCAATTTATGAATACACATAGTACCCCATTTCATTCTCTTTGATCAAGACAGTGACAACTTCCAAGTTCACTCCTTCATCATGATTTGAGACACTTCGGTGTTTATCTTTTCTTTACCAGAAAGAACATGGAAATAACTATCTTATTCCAAACGTTTTGTCAGCCAACTGCTATCTGCAAAATAAATTAGTATGGAATTAGTATGTCTTATGAAGAAGTAAATTAGAAATTCTCAAAGCTGCAGATGACAGAGTAGTTTCTGTAATTACCGAGGCCAAAGAATAATGAAAACACAACAATTGGATAAAAATAGTGAATGCATAAATAAATACTCGCCTACACATATACTATACGTACAAACAATCTAAGCAAGCACTCAATTAATATAACAGGGTACTATAACTGAATTGGATGTTGAAATGCCATTCATAAATTGAAAAACATTTTGTGAAATTCTGAAATATTTAAGATGAAATCCCGGCTACAGAGTAGAATTAGAAGAAAATATCTTATGGCCTTCTTGCGTTTTCCATTGTAACTTTTTTTGCTCATTTTCTAGAATGCTTTTCAAAAACGGTGTAAGAGAATATGATTAGTGTTCCGACGCTATGATTAGTGTTCTGAGGCCTGAAAACAGAAAACAGCCTGAAAATGCCAAAGAGAATGCACCCTTAACTTCATGGCAGCCGTATTATCCACTTTCCTAGACGAGAAGACCTGATGTTTCCACCTATAAGGGAAGCCTAATGCCTACAAACCCTCTGCGATTCTATCTCAACTCATTTTAGTGTGAAGCCAGCATTGAGTTCATCCTCATGACTCCTACGTTTTATAAGTTGCCTGCTAGATTAAGTGTCAAATTTTCCCTTTCTTCATCTTTTTCTTGATTAAATATCACAGTTTCCTTTTGTATTCGAGTAATTTGCAATTTAATTGAAGTTCTATATCATAAAACTTTGCTCTTTTCAAAAACATGCTGGTTACCTGGGTTCCAACTATGCCAACATATACCTTCATTTATTATTTAGAATTCCTTTGGGTTTACCAGGTTGATTTATGAGCTTTTCTGAAAAGTTCTTGATGATCCCCGTCCATTGGATCTTATAATGAGTTATTCTTTTAACAGAATTTCTGTGTTTACTTACCTATATTTCTGTAGCTTTCTGGATACTGATCACTGTCTATACTGTTCCTAATATACTTCTCAGCTGCTGTTTCCATATATTATTCCCTTATGAGTTAAGGAAAAGTCTCAGGCAATACTGACATTAGAACCGTTTATTACATTCTTCTGCTTCTGCTATTATATTTTTAGAAATGTGCAATATTGCATAATTGAGCTTTAGCTTCAGGATGCAGTCATAAATTTCCGTTTTCATTACTTTTGCAGGTAAATGGTTGTACTGGAAAAATGGGGAGGGCTGTTCTTGAGGCTGCTGTGTCTGCTGGACTTAACCCTGTTCCCGTAGCGTTAGGTGGTTCAGAAGATTCCGGACAAATTGTGGATATTGGTGGAAAAGAGATTGAAGTGCATGGCTTGTCTCAAAAAGAAGACATTTTATCTTCTGTCTTCGGTGAATATCCGGATTTGATTGTGGTGGACTACACAGTTCCAGCTGCTGTGAATGGTAGCGATATGTTATATATTATTTTGAAACTCATAGTTTCAACTTCCTTGCCAAAACGCACTTGCTATCAGAGGCTCAGAGAAGCATGGGAGCAGTGGGGGTCTATTGTCCCACTTGGTTCTTTGGGAAATTTGACCAAGTATCATGCATACATTTTTTTTCCTTTATCAACTCCTTGAAATGAATTAACATGTTGTAGGTTGACAAAAGCAATGCATATATTTGATAGATGGAGTGCATCCCTCTGTATTTTCATCAGTACATGTTTTTAATATGCTCAACTCAGTCCCGTATATAAAACATGGTATAAATTACTTCTTGAGTTGTACATTTGAATGGTTAATTAATCGATCCATGCACCTGTTAAAGATAAATAAAAGGTCGTTAAGAGATTTTTTGTGATATTATTGAGTTATTCTCTTGTTTGAAAATTTATATTTATAAATAATATGTGTTGTCCCCCTCTAAATTCATTTCTTTCAACTTTTGCACCTTGTGATTGAGGTGCACAGCAAATGCTGAACTGTATTGCAAAGTTGGAGTTCCATTGGTAATGGGAACCACTGGAGGAGACAGGAAGCTGCTGTACAAGACTGTGAAAGACTCAAATACTTATGCTGTAATCTCTCCACAAATGGGTAAACAGGTCGTGTAAAATGGGTAACCTCTTTTGGGTTGCTTCTATATGATGCTCAAATTTTTTTCCTGTATTTTGCATTTAAAGACGGTTTTCACTGATGTCTTTTAGGTAGTAGCATTTCTTGCAGCCATGGAAATTATGGCAGAACAGTTTCCTGGAGCTTTCTCTGGGTATAATTTACAAGTAAAGATCTGCATCCCTGTCCGTTGTTCGGTTAAGAGTTTAGCATAGCATATTTTTCTCTCATGCTTATTGGTAAGAATACAAAAGTTTACCACAGCATTTCTCCCCACATGAAACAATCCCAGGAACAACTCATATTTCTTGTTAGAAGGCGTGGTTGCTTGCTGGTTAGTTCACATGTAAGAACAGAAATAGCATAATAACGGGAAAAACAGATTAATAAAAAAAATTCCATGAGCCACCCCTACTGTCATTCTTTGCACCAGTTATTTGCTTCAAACGTTAGTCAGAGAGCTCATGATCAGCTATATGACATCGTCATTATGTGCATGAATCCTTTCTCTTAGGATGATGAGAAAGAATTTTAGACAATGCGCTGATGTATTCTGTTTTCTGATTTGAAAATTCTTCACTTTGCTAACTTTATCATCTGTCCTCATATATGATGCAAGTTCACCAGTTAGAGTTTGTCACTTTGTTTCTTAATTTTTCATGAGCATATTGTTTTTAATTTTTTTTATTATAAATTGTTGTGCTTGGAGTAGTCAATTGTGAGGTTGAAGCAATAGTCTGAACTAACTATTTAATGGTAAAACTCAAATAAGTTGTTGGAGTCCCACCAAGCCAGCAAATTGGATGTTTCTGGAACTGCCAAGGCTGTCATCTCCTGTTTCCAGAAACTCGGAGTCTCCTTCGAACTAGATCAGGTGTGTTTGCCATGCTCATTGTGCATGTATTAAGGAATATATGTTTCATTAAATCTCATTTTTAATCTTGAGGTAAACATGATTAAGTATATGATGTTAGATATCAAAAATTATATAGATGTTATTAGATTAAGATATGGAATTCAATTTTGCATTTATCAGTTTTCTAATTTGATTAAAAATTCGTTTTACTGTTTCCTTCTTATATCAGGCATTTTAGGCTTTCCTTGACTAATTTTCCTAATTTATTTAGGTTTTGCTTATGTATAGAGGGTTCATCCATTGTTGCAAATTGTAATAACACTTTTATTTTGAACTAAATTGATCTTTTTTCCTTAAATTCTTTTTGTTTTCTCTCCATATCCCTTCTCTATATTCTTGTTCTTTTCGTATATTGTGTTTTGGCATTTCTCATTTTCTTCTTTATTTAATTTCTTATTATTCTCCATCATTCCAACTAGGTTAAACTAATACGAGACCCAAAGTTACAAGTTGAAATGGTTGGTGTTCCCGAAGAGCATTTGTCAGGTCATGCATTCCATATGTATCACTTGACATCGCCTGATGGAACGTAATATACTAATCCTTGATTTCAATGTTTCTACAATACCTTCAATATTTTTGAGTATTGCTTATACGTTTTCTTTTGTTTCTGTTTCGCCGGAAGTGTTTCCTTTGAGTTTCAGCATAATGTTTGCGGAAGATCAATTTATGCAGAGGGTACTGTCGACGCCATACTTTTTCTTGCCAAGAAGGTAAACTGCGCATCGAATTGCTCTAGTTAGTGGTAACTGGTGGTGGTTGTACTAAGTCTTTGGCGTCACGTATGTTCAAACCAGTGGGTTGGGCATTTTAGTTGTATAATCCCTGTTTCTTGCCCTGGTAATCATGCTACTTTTTTCTAAACGTTTGCTGAATACAGATCTTCTGCTTAATGCAGGTTCAATCAAAAGCAAACAAGCGAATATATGACATGATCGATGTTTTGAGGGAGGGTAACATGAGATGAGAGCTTTTTCTTAACCCTTTATACTTCGTGGAGCATTAGTTCTATAGATTTAGTCAAAAGTAGTGGGGAAACGACTTTTGGGTTTAGTTTTCTATATGTTTCATCGTTGACTCTTGTAAGGCTTTAGAATCTTCTAAGTTCTAATATGACTGGAATCAAAGTTTTATTCGTTTTGCATTTACGGTTTGCAAGTTGTACAATATTGTGAAGGAAATGATAGGACCCCCCCCCCCCCCGACAATTTATCATAATGAGTAAGCACTTGCAGCAAGCTATTTGCCTACTCTGGATAAAGTCTCTCTCTGCCGGAGAAAATCAGCCATGGTTGATAAGAAAGTTAACAATTTGCTGATTCACTTGGTCGGGAAATTGCTCTTGCACAAAATGGCTACCTTCTGGTACATATGTAGTCTCCAGATTAGAAACAAACAGTTTTGCCTGTTCATTTCGTACATAATCTTCCATTCCAGGGAATTTTAGGACATAATCCTTAGTACCCATGATCAGTAGTGTTGGAGCTTTAATGTTCAGGTCTGCAAAATTAAACTCTACATTGATCGATCTACACAAAAGATCAAGAAAAGAAGAAGGTATTAGTTAACTTCTTTTTTTTTTTTTTTTTTTTTTTTTTTGAAATCACATTTTCAAGTAGGGAACTCTTGCAAAATCCAAGTACCTGTACGGAAATTGCAGTGCAGTTTGGAATCCAGATTTTGCATATAAAGAACCATAGGCTTCAAGATCTTCCTCACTGAACCAAGGTGGTAAAGTAGTAGAGTCCACCATATCCATTATCTCTTGGTTTTCTTGAGCTATTGGTATTTCACTTCTAGAGAAGAGAATATAGATATTCCGCACTACGGTTTTTGAGTCGAGACGCCCAAAATCAGCCTCGGCTCTGCCGGGTTCCTGAATTAATATCCGAGCACGAGGATTAGCCCAAAGAAAATGAATACTTTGTTTCCAATGTAAAGAAACAATCAAGATATTCACCTACCAGCCATCTTGACATATAAAAGCCTTCAGGAAGATGCTCTAGGGATGCCCGGTTACCGGGAGGAGCATAAGGTACACCCAGTGAGATAATTCCAGAGACTTTCTCCGGGTGGAGAAGGGCAAACAAGTAAGTAATTCAGGCTCCAAAATCTTTACAAATAAGAAAAACCTGTGTACAATGCATTTACTTGAGATGGATTAAGATTCATGGATGGTCTACATTATGCAAGTATAAAATGTTGAAGCCGACTATATTTTTTCTGCCAAATTGTCGTGTCAAGGGTCGACTATTACTTTTCTCCAGCAATGTCTCTTTCTTGTATCAGCAAGTTAAAACTTATGGAAGAGAACGTGATTTTGCGTTTTTATGTCAATCTACTACAAGAATTTCTTAAAAGAATGAATAGTGTAGTTTTTAAGAATTTCTTAAAAGAATGAATAGCTTTCCCTCATCTGCGATGAGGGAAAGCTACAGAAGCTAAATGCTGCTTAGGGTTATAAATAAAAAATCGATAAATGTTTGGTTATGATTTGATCAAAAAAGTTTCCAGTGCAAAAAAGAAAAAGGGAAAAAAATAAAAAATAAAATCGAACCCCACCTATGACTATATACATCTTCCCTCTATTACATGTCAATGGTTGACGCAATACAATAATATACGAATTTAATTATGGTAATTTAGAGAGCTCAACTTGTGATTTGCTTATGGTTTTTGTTCTAAGACCAACTAAATTTATTATTATAAATTAATTTCAAAATCAAATTCTCATATTATAAGGATTTTGTTTTCTGTGAGACATGTTTACTTGACAGTAATAGTGACATGTCTTAATTGACAATTATTCATTGGTTTTTTTAGATATATAAAGTGGTGGGTTTGAAGTCTAATAACAATCCTCAACTAAATATACATCACTTATTCATAATTGTAAGGACTATTGTTCCAAGACACTTGTTTCTTTGCACCTATTGTGATCAGTTGTGACTTCATGATCCAACTATTAGAGTCGCCATGCTCACTCAAGCTTCTCTTGTTTTACTGCGGGTCTGCGAACTACTTGAATTGTGCTTTTTGTTAATACAAAAGAAACCAATGATTATTTTTCCAAGACAACGTTAGTCCTCTTGTTTCGTTTGGTTCGCTAACAAGTATGCTAGGTTTATAGAGGAGGATCGAAATGGAAGGAATTTACCTTGGGAATTATAAGAAGGTCAAGAAGCGCGGCGATGTCGGAGATGAAGTCAGCATGGGTGGCCTTCTCGGGTTCCGGAGGCTGGTCAGACAGCCCGTATCCTCTGTAGTCCGGTGCGATGGCTCTGAAGCCGGCTTTGGCGACGGCGATCATTTGGTGGCGCCAAGAGTACCATATCTCCGGAAACCCGTGCAGGAAAATCACCACTGGCGAGGACCCGGCTCCGGTTTCAGCGTAATGGAGCTTCAACCCGTTTACTTCTACGTACTTGTGATCTATTTCTTCCATTTTCTAATTTCAACGCTTGAAATTAGTTTATTTAGAATCCATCAGGCGGAACTTTAAACGGAGCTGACGGAATCTTTGGTGTACTGTCATTTGTCAACAATTTTCCCCCTTCCATTCTTCTTGACCTTTTTTTTTTTTTTTTTTTAAGTTCTTCTTGACTTTTGTGTACTAGTACTTAAATGACTAATTGTGAAAATTGATTATTTATTATTATTATTATTATTAATTTTTTTTTTGGTAGAGAAGCAGTGAAAACTACATTGTATGAATGATTGTGTAGATTAGTAAGCAACTGATATCTTTCTTTTTACCAATATTATTATTATAGTCATTAAGACATTAACAGCTATAATCATGTCCAAATGGCTGTCAGCCGCCAGCCCGCCAAGCTGGCCAAGAAACTCAAGCCTCAGAGAAGATGATAACTCGAACCTGGCCAGCATGTTAACAAGATATATGTATATATATATATATATATAGACACACACTTAGCGGATCATTAGTTCTAGAGATTTATAATTATAGTTAAAAGTAGTGCGGAAGCGAATTTTGGGTTTAGTTTTCTGTACGTTTTATAGACGACTCTTGCAATGCTTTAGAATTTTGTAAGTTGTATTATGACTGGAGAGTCAAAAGTTTTATTCATCTTGTATTTAACTGTTTCCAAGTCGTACAATATCATGAAGGAAATGATAAAACAGTTTTATCATAATGAGTAAGCACTTGCAGCAAGCTATTTTGGATAAAGGGTGTTTCTCTGCCGGCGCCAAATCAGGCAATCAGCGATGGTTGATAAGAAAGTTAACAATTTTCTGATTCACTTGGCCGGGAAATTGCTCTTGCACAAAATGGCTACCTTCAGATACGTATGTCGTCTCCAGATTAGGAACAAACAGTTTTGCCTGTTCATTTCGTACATAATCTTCCATTCCAGGGAATTTTAAGACATAATCCTCAGTACCCATGATCAGTAAGGATGGAGCTTTAATATTCAGGTCTGCAAAATTAAAGTTTTCATTGACTGATCTACAAAAAAGTTCAAGAAAAGAAGAAGGTATTAGTTAATTTTTGGTCACATTTTGAAGTAGGGAACTCTTGCAAAATCCAAGTACCTATAAGGAACTTGCAATGCAGTTTGGAATCCAGATTTGGCATATAAAGAACCATAGGCTTCAAGATCTTCCTCAGTGAACCAAGATGGTAAAGGAGTAGAAGAGATCCACCATGTGCTCTTCCGATCTCCATTATCTCCTCGGTTTCTTGAGCTATTGGTATTTCACTTCGTGAGAAGAGAATATAGATATTCCGCACGACGGTTTTGGCATCGAGAAGACCAAAATCAGCCTCGGCTCTTCCAGGTTCCTGGAATATAAGATTCGAGAATTAAATCTAGCCGAAACAGAATCAATTCTTTGTTCCCAATGGAAAGAAACAATCAAGATTTTCTTATACCAGCCATCTTGAAACATAAAAGCCTTCAGGAAGATGCTCGAGGAATGCGCGGTTACCAGGAGGAAGAAAAGGTATACCCAGTGTGATAATCCCAGAGACTTTCTCCGGGTGGAGAAGGGCAAAAAAGTAAGCAATTCCGGCTCCAAAATCTTTGCCGATAAGAACCTGTGTACAATGCATTTACTTGAGATGGATCAAGATTCAAGGATAGAGTCTCCATTATGCAAGTAAAAAATGTCATCTCAAGTAGATCGAGTCAAAGGACTGTTATTTTTCTCCGGTAATGTTTTTTTTTCTATCAGCAAACTATAAAACTTATGGAACAGAATGTCACCGTGTGTTTTTATGTCAACCTGTTACAATTTCTTAAAAAGTGAGAATAGCTACTTTACTTATATAATACTAGGATCTGAAGATTATTCCTCTTATGGAAGAACTAGAAAAAATGAATATAGTTATCAGTATTCTGCAATGGAGAAAGCTGCAAAATCTGGGCTGTTTATGGTTAAAAAATTAATAACCATTTGGTTATGGCTTTGGTTCCAAACCAATAAGTAGACAATGAATGATTAGACTTCAAACTTGTAACTTAATTCTAAAATCAAATTCTCATATTATTATAGGATCAAACTGAACAAATTTCTAGAATTCAAAGAGTACCTACTCTGTCCTTTGTGGCAAAATCAAAAACCGACAAGACATGTGGATTCAAGGAGCCCGGTTTATTGTTAAATTGAGGCCTTTAAAGACACAACTGTGTGTTCTGTATTGGCCGGTAGTCCTTTGATGAAACTTTTTTGATGAAACTCTTTGATCTATTCTCCAGACTTCGTTCTTTCCTTATCTATTTTGACTTTATAACCCGAACACTAGACTACAATCGATATATTCACACAACCTTATCTCCTTCTACTGTAAAGTCTGTGAACTAATTAAATTTTGCTTATTGTTTTCATATGTTTTGATAATGTTAAATACAAAGAGTTGTTTAGTACATTTTATTTTTATAATTTATAAATTCAATTATTATGATTTGACGTTTAATTGGACAATTATTCAATAATCACTACACATTTTAAATTTTAATTAAATCTTCACCACTCATATCAACTCATTATAAATACTTTTTATAAATTGATTTTATAAATCTAAACCATAATTAATTGATGACATCTTTGACAGGTGAAATTTACCTTGGGAATTGCAAGAAGGTCAAGAAGCGCGGCGACGTCGGAGATGAAGTCAGCAAGGGTGGCCTTATTGGGTTCGGGAGGCGGTTCGGACAGTCCGTACCCTCTGTAATCGGGTGCGATAGCTCTGAAGCCGGCTTTGGCGACGGCAGTCATCTGGTGGCGCCAAGAGTACCATATTTCAGGGAACCCATGGAGGAAAACTACTACCGGCGATGACCCGGCTCCGATCTCAGTGTAATGGAGCTTCAACCGGTTTACTTCTACGTAATTGTGATCTATTTCTTCCATTTTCAACACCCGCATAGTTTCTGGGAAGTTGGCTTATTTTCATGAGATAGAAGAGACGGAGATGGGGAAGCGGAGCTGACGGAATCTTTGTGGTCAACAAATTTTGTCCTATTAGCTTTTAAATTAAAGAGAAAAGAAAAAATGAAGATCTTATTTGGTACTCTTTATTTTTATAATTTATAAATTTACTTATCATGATTTAACTATTGATTTGACAACTACTCAATAATTACCACACATTTTAAATTTTAATTAAATCACCACAACTCATTTTCACTCATTATAAATTCCCTTTATGAATTAATTTTATAAATTTAACCAGGTTCAAAATTATTTTTGAACAAGGTTTTTCTTTTCTTTGTTTGTTTTTCTTTCGGTCATTTTGTTTTTCGTAATTATGGATCACTTATCTTTCTATTTGTTGGTAATTTTGTTAGAAATTTTTATTTGAGGGAACAAAAATTAAGCAGTAAAAGGTGATTTTCATTTTATAATCAAAATAGTATTTTTTACTGCACATATTAAATGTTATCCTTAACACTACTTTTGATGTGAATGCCTCTTACATATAAAATGAACTTTTATTTACATAATAAAATTATTTTTTATTTTCGATTTTCACCCTTTTTTCCCTTCTTTTTTAAATATCAACCAAAGTATTGGTATTGATTTTACAAAAATATTCAAAAACCTCCAAGAGTTTTTTTTTTAACAAAACTTCTCACATTCATGTGACCTGTATCAATACACGCCACATGCATTTCAAATTCATGTGTTGTGCATCCATGCAGACTACACAAGATGGGAGGATTTGTAACATAAGTGATAGAAATTTGAGAACCTTAAAAGAATGTGTAGAATATGCTAAATTTGGGCACTTTCCAGATCGTTATATGAGAATATTATAATAGACTCGTATATTAGACCTCTAAACTTAGAACTAAATTTAATTATTCTAGTCTAAAATTATTAATTTTCCCCCAAAACAACAACATCAGCAACAAAGAAAGACACAAAGAAACGACAAAAGATCAAAAGAAATGTTTACCCAAACTTTAAGAGTAAGAATCACCCTCGCTGAAAATAATGATGTGACAAAGAACAAATAGGAAATGTTGGCTAAAATCTCAAGATGTGAAATATGGGAGCTTAATTGAGAGTTTGAGGGCATCCCCATAAATTATCTCATGTGTTGTTATGACTCACATATGAGGCCAACCGTGGTTTCATGAAATTACTAATAGTTTCATGTGCAAAAAATCCTAAAACTCTTGATCAAAATTCTGGAATATGGGGTACCCATTATTCATTTTATACATACTTGTACCACTATCTATTCTAATTATCTTCTCTACCAAATAAATAGTTATTAAATACATTACCTATCATGCAAAATTCATGACTCTATTAGAGATGCCTTCTCCTGATCTTAAAGAATTAAAGATTGATGCTATTGATGCTACATATAGTGATTTTCTGATCCATACCAAAGATACTAAGTAGCAGCAAGAATTCTCAATCTCGAATATGTCAAGACTCACTTTCCTTCCATATAAGGTATATATGCAAAAAACAAAATTCTTTCTTTAAGCATTACAATTTACAAAGGAATTGGAAGGGAAGAATCAAATCCTTAACCAATAGTGTAGGAACATAACATCAGACTTAATTAAAACTAGCAAATATTGTTAACAGATTAGTCCTTACATAATTCAAATGAGGCGCAAGAGGGAGAAAAGAGAGAGAATATTGTTTCACATTTTATCCATAATAATAATAATAATCTATATATTAATAGATAAGAGAAGTTTGTCTAGTAAGGTTTTTCCAGCTACTGGTCTAGCATTATAAGATTATTATTGCTGACATCACTTATGACGTTATCGTGTCATTTTTTTTAATTTCTGTTTCCCGATTTTTATCCCTGGCATTCTATTTTTCTCTCTAGTTGTATCTTCGTTATCCACTCATCAAATCCCATTTTCTCTCTAATCTAATTTGTATCTTCTCTCTTCTCATCAAATTTCGAATCGAAGATCAAAGTATTTTTTATCCATTCTTCATATATTTTTTATTTTTTGATTTTTTTCGTGTTCTACTGAGTTTTGACTCAAATATTTGTGTTGCAATTTGTCATCCAATTAAGCAGATTGGCCTATATTATTCTTTTCCTATCCAATGTTTTTATTTTGATTATTTTTTTGTGCTCCAATTATCAATCTGCTTGCATTTAAATTTTAGGGTTTCGATCGAGTACGACGTTTTGTGGTGCCGTTGTTTGTGGGCAGGTTCAAAATTTTATTTTTGGGAGCAATCATAACTGTGTGTGATTTGTTTCCTTCCATAGCTTAATGGACTATATTCAGGGTTTTCTACTAGAAAATCTTCATACTAATCCTTAAGTCTTCGTATCTTTATTCTGATAGGGATTTTGGGTTTTCATAGTGATTCAAAATTCTAGGACTGTTGGGTTTTCTCGCCATTGCAATTGGAGACGTTTTTTCACACAGAATTGATCTGGATTTTGGGTTTTGACACTGATTCAAAACGTTGGGTTTTCTTTTTCTTGTATACTAGATTATCACCCGTGCGTTACATGAGAAGATACCAAATCAAATTATATCTAACATTAGTATAAAATGTTAAGTAATGTATCTTAATCATATTGAACTATAATGTTTTGATTATCTTGCTGTTAACTAATAGTTACTATGTGCTTACTCAATGTGGAATGCTATTAAGTGACTTTAATAGGAGTTGCAAAAATATCCGACAAACTCGATACCCATGGGTACCCAATCCTGTTAAGATAGGGAGTAGCCGACTAAATAGGTAATTCAGTTGGGGATGAGAAAAAAATTTACTTGACTTAACAATAGACCGATGAAGGGTATGATAATTTTTACTCGTACCTAGCCCATTTACCTTTTTTTGGACAAAAATAAAAATATTTACTAAAAACTCTAATGATTTGAAAAGTAAAAGGACGATAAAACTTATCAAGAAAGCTCATTAATTTCAATTGTAATTCTAATGTTTAGAATACTATTTAATAATTAACAAAAAATGAAAATAGAAATATATAAATATATTTAAATTAGCTAATAAATGGATAATATGAATTACATGTTCTAACCCTTCCCTGACTCGTCTCCAATTTAAGCGGGGATGAGGAAAAATTTTGATATGTATGTTAACGGGTGTAGTATACCCGATCCCAACCCGACCCCTTGTCATTCTTATATCTCAGGAAATTAAATATTTTATTTTTCCCCGTGACTATACTGTGAATTTTGTAAACTATGAAGCATTAATTAAACTATATTTGTCATGTATAAAAGAAGTAACGTAATAATTAACGACTAGATTTAAAAGCATATAAACAACAATTAAAAATTAATGCATTAGTTAAAGATTAAATAGTTTAATACAAATTACAAAATACTTCTTAGATAAGATATGCATATTAAAAAAAATTAAATTAAAAATCAAAAAACTTGAATATACATTAATCTAACAAAATATTTAAGAAGATAAGATACATCTAACAAAATATTTAATCAAAATATTTGAAGATAAGAATAGATAAGTATCATAATTCCTAACTAATTAAAAAATAGAGAAATATTAATTTATAATATACCGCAGAATCTACCTAACATGTAAAAAATGTCTAAAATGTCCCCACTTGAGACAGTTTTGGTAGAAAAACTGCGGTACAAAGGTACCGCAGACTAATATGCTTTTATACATATAATATATAGATGATACCCGGTGTCTATGAATCAAAACTCTTTAAACCCTTCTGCACTATGAAAATACAGATCAATATTCAGAAAAATAACCAAGTGTCTTGATATTCCACTATCGATATAAAAAGACCTTTGACGCACCCAATTACTATATATATATATATATATATATATGTAAGCATAAACTAACACAACATAATAAGAATGATAAATATAATAATAGATAAGCAACTAGCTAAACCACATGTGCGTTGCACGGGTAAAAAAAAACTTATTAAAATATATCATTAGATAATTACATGACAAATCTACAATATTTACACTTCCGTAGAAAATATAAAAACAGAAGTATACATTACTTGAATCAATAAGATCAATTGACTTAGTAATTGTGAAATTCAAGATCGTTCACAAGACAATATACATTCTTACATCTAATTTCTCGTACATATACAATAATAGCAAAAATCTATTACCATAATTTAATACATTCGAATACATAAAGTCAACGATAAATGTATAATCGCATCAAATTAAAATTCGTCACATCTATAATTACCAAATGTTATGGTCAGATATACCTCCCCTGTTACCTAATCCGTACCCGTTTGAATCGAGTACGGGGCAAGGTGGTTCAGGTCGAGTAGGTAAAAAATACCCATTACCTGCCACCCGCCACATTTTCAAAAATCCTAAAAGAATGTAACATGCAAGAAAACAAAAAATATTCAAATAAAATTAAACTCACCAACATGCACGACGAAGATGGTAAGTGAATGAATTAAGAGGGATTAATTTTAGAATTGGCCTTTCAGATTTGGTATTTTAATTTATTAGTGAAAAAATTTAACAAAAAAAAATTGATAAAGTGGTTAAGGTTTGAATGTTAAATTTAATTATCATAGGTTCAAAACTTCTCTAAGTCCATTCACCAAATTTGTTGTTTAAAAAAAAAAAAAAACAAATACCACAAGATTTTCCAAATAAAAAAAGGCGGGAAAATTGAGGTACAAAACGTACCGAGACTTATGTCTCTTAATTAATATATATAGATATAGATAGATGTTGAATGTATAATGATAATTATCATAATAATTTAAATTTAAAAAGTTAAAAATAATGCATTGTGCTTTGCTCATGGCTCTTGTTAATTAACAAATACTTTCCTTTCAAAGTACAATTTGGTTAAAGATAATAATGAATGATCGTATGAGACTTCTATGGACCATATAGAGAAAGAAAAGAGTAGCCGCAAATATTGGAGATTGGGATTACTATCACAACGAGTCCGGCTTTTAAAATAGATAGGGCTTTGAGTTTGGAGTTAGACCTCCAATCACATGATACTAACTCACCTGACATTGATGAGCTGGTATCATGTAATTGAAGGTCTGTCTCCAAACTTTGAGCCTTATCTATTTCTCTAGAAATTTACATGTCACAATTGTCAAGAAAATGAAAGTTGATTGCACCATTTCTGAAAGGACTGCTTTAGCTGTTCTCCAAACTAAGATAGAAAAAGACGAAACTTACAATTGTACAGGTGATAAGGGCAATTTTCTAAAAAAACAGATAAGACTCTAAGTTTAGAGTCAGACCTCCAATCACATGATACGGGTGAGTTGGCATCATGTGATTGGAAGTCTGATTTCAAATTCAGAGCCCGATTTGTTTTAATTTTCAATAGCCGGACTCAGTGATAAGATGCAATCCAGTAGACCAATTATAGAAACATACAAATTATTTGTGTCTTAAAAGTGTAAAAACTATGAAATTTATGAAAATTAGTGGACTACCATGAGTGAAAGTCACGAGTCACGACAATTAGTGCACTATTATAATACAGAAACTAGATTATCACCCGTATATTGCACGGGAAGATACCAAATCAAATTATATCTAACATTAGTACTAAATTTTAAGTAATGTATGATTAATCATATTGAATTATAATGTTTTGATTATCTTACTGTTAACTAATAATTGCTATAAGCTTACTCGATATGGAATGTTATTAAGTGACTTTAATAAGAGTTGCAAAAAGACAAGACTCGACAAACTCGATACCCAGGGGTACCCGATCCTGTTAAGATAGGGAGTAGCCGACTAAATAAGTAATTTAGTTGGGGATGACATTAAAAAAAATCGACCTGACTTAACAATGTACCGAGGAAGGGTATAATAATTTTTACTCGTACCCGACCCATTTACCTTTTTTTGGACAAAAATAAAAATATTTACTAAAAATTCTAATGGTTTGAAAAGTAAAAAGATGATAAAACTTATCAAGAAAGCTTAGTAATTTCAATTGTAACTTTAATGTTTAGAATACTATTTAATAAACAAAAAATGAAAATAGAAATATATAAATATATTTAAATTGGTAAATAAATGAGTGATATGAATTACATGTACTAACCCTTCTCGACCCTTCTCCGATTTAAGTAGGGATGAGGAAAAAATTGATATATACGTTAAAGGGTGTAGTATATCCGATCCCAACCCGACCCTTTGTTATTTTTATATCTTAGAAAATTAAACATTTTATTTTTCTCCGTGACTATATTATGAGTTTTGTAAACTACGAAGTATTAATTAAACTATATTTATCATATGCAAAAGAAGTAACATAATAATTAGCGACTCGATTTAAAAGCATATAAACAATAATTAAAAATTAATGCATTAACTAAAGATTAAATAGTTTAATACAAATTACGAAATACTTCTTAGATAAGATATGCATATAAAAAATATTTAAATTAAAAAATCAAAAAACATTGGATATAAATTAATCTAACAAAATATTTAAAAAGATAAGATACATTCAACAAAATATTTAATTAAAATATTTGAAGATAAGAATAGATAAGTATCATAATTCCTAACTAATTGAAAAAATAGATAAATATTAATTTATAATGTACCGTAGAATCTACCTAATATGTAAAAAATGTCTAAAATGTCCACACTTGAGACAGTTTTAGCGGAAAAACTACAGTACAAAGGTACCGCAGACTAATCTGCTTATATATATAAGAATAATGTTCCCTCAACTACTGTTGTGGTTTGATTAATAATAAGAGATGTCTGTCGGTATGGTTTTTCCAGCTACTGGTCTAGCGTTATAAGATTATTATTGCTGACATCACTCATGACGTTACTATGTCATTTTTTTAATTTCTGTTTCCCGATTTTTATCCCTGGCATTCTATTTTTTCTCTCTAGTTGTATCTTTGTTATCCACTCATCAAATCCCATTTTCTCTCTAATCTAACTGTATCTTCACTCTCTTCTCATCAAATTTTGAATCGAAGATCAAAATATTTTTTTATCCATTCTTCATATATTTTTTGATTTTTTTCGTGTTCCACTGAGTTTTGACTCGAATATTTGTGTTGCAATTTGTCATCCAATTAAGCAGATTGGCCTATATTATTCTTTTCCTATCCAATGTTTTTATTTTGATTATTTTTTTTTTGTGCTCCAATTATCAATTTGCTTGCATTTAAATTTTAGGGTTTTGATCGAGTACGACGTTTTGTGGTGCCGTTGTTTATGGGCAGGTTCAAAATTTTATTTTTGGGAGCAATCATAACTGCGTGTGATTTGTTTCCTACCATAGCTTAATGGATAATATTCAGGGTTTTCTACTAGAAAATCTTCATACTAATCCTTAAGTCTTCGTATCTTTATTCTGATAGGGATTTTGGGTTTTCACAGTGATTCAAAATTCTAGGACTGTTGGGTTTTCTCACCAATGCAATTGGAGACGTTTTTTCACACTTAATTGATCGGGATTTTGGGTTTTGACACTGATTCAAAACTTTGGGTTTTCTTTTTCTTGTATATAAGAATAATGTTCCCTCAACTACTGTTGTGGTTTGATTAATTCACAATTAGTTGTTGCACTTTTTTTCAGGTTGTTGATTTATTAAGGCGAGGGCATTGGGCTATGATTTTTGTTCATTCACGAAAAGATACTGTAATTCTGAATTAAAATTCCAGCAAGTTATGGTTTTTGTTCATTCTGTCTAAGTTGTGAGATTTTTTTTTTTAAAAATTTAATTAGAAGCTTTTGTATCCAAGAGTTATCTTTTTGTGGATGATTGTGGATCTTCAAGTTGTATTAGTCTTGATGGAATACAATGCTGAATTTAGAAGTTTCCAATGTATCCAAATTTTTCTTTCAATGTACTTCAGTGGGAAAATTATTGATTTTTGTATACAGATTATTGGTTTTGAATTTACCTTTTGTATACAGATTATTGGTATAAGTTTCTTTATAATTTTATCATGCTTTTTGCTGATTTTTAACAAGGAAATCATAATTTTCCAATATAAATATGTCGTATGTGTTTGTAGGATGTTAAAACAAATGATGTCCAATTGACACATTTGGCGTTCAACGATTTCCTACGATGTATTTTTGATCTGATGGTAACTTGCAACCTTGATTCCTTGGATTATTTTTTGACATTCGTTGCTCTCTCCATGATAGGCTATTTTTCTCTACAGTAGCAAATTATACTTTTGTCAAATAAGCAGATGAAAACACAACTTGTGTAGTACAAGAGCACAAGAAATCTGATGTTGTGTAGTTAACCATATGATCTATGTATAATTAAGTTATCATCAATCTTCATGTACTTTCCAATTTAGTAATCATTTTTATGGGTTAAAATTAGAATTTCTCCAATTTATTTTACTCCATGTGAAAAAAGGTACTCCATAAAGCTGCTAATTTTGAAATAGAAATGAGAAAAACTGTCTAAAAGGCTTAAATTTGTGAACAAGAACATCAGAAAAGCTGCAAATAAGAACCTTTTGATTTCACATGTCTTAAAATGTACATTTGGATGGAATATTTTGGTCAAGAACGGCACTTGAGGATGTTGCAATGGGTACTGCTTAAGAACGAGAATGCAAGCTAGAATTTTCTCTTTCGATATTTCCTGCAAAATGCATTTCAATGGTTATCCAGTTGATTTAGTGTTCATTTCAATGGTTACCTATCTATTTTTTTTTTAAGAAAAAGGGGATTGAGATTTCGTCACTCTACATGTTAAAAATTAACAAAGTCAAGTCATATTTTTATCTTTTCTTAAATACGGATGATTTGATGTAATATTATTTTTTTCTTGAAATAGAATAAGAGATTAAGATTCATTCTTTTAGAACAAAAAAAAAAAAAAAGCAATAAAAGCTTAGTAGACTTCTAGTGCCTAATTTGTTGAACACTGTCGTGTCACTCTACTATTTATGCAGACACCTTCTGAAGAAGAAACTCCTTCAAAGAAAAGATAAAAACTCATTTCTCAATGCATTAGGTGGGTTATAGGTACTTTTTTATGTGAGTTGCAAACAGCGAAGGAAAAGAACTTATAAATTCAAAGAATTGTTTATAAGGTTACAGAACTTAATTATGACACTATTTTTTTTTTAATATTACAAGGGGATAACAGGGGAAGGGAATCGAAACCTTGACGAATAGTGTAAAGAACTTAATTATGACACTTATTCATAATAGAAAAATGCATTTCATTTGCATCAAGTATATTAATGCAATAGAACATTTTAGTCATGTGAAAGTAATCTAAAGTCTAAAGATCACAAGCACTAAAGAAGGATGTTTGTTTTAAATATATAGGGAAACAATATAAGACGGGATATAAATTGAATTCGTGATGTGTTTGTTTTTTAGTATTTCTCATTTTCAGAATATATATGTGACTTCTTACGCTTCTCAATATAACTTGAAATTGAAAGTCACATTAGCATCTTTTCTGGAACACAATAGTTACATAATTGTAAACTCATATTGTTATTTCTTCCTCATAAACAGACTGATAGAAATTTTCTGATCTAGTCAATATTGTGTATGGAAGATAATGAAGAAAGTAATATCTATATTTCATTACTATTCTTCACAGGAATTTATAGACATGGAAGACACCCAAGATGAATCAAAGTCTTCTACAGATACATGGTGGTCTTCCAATTATATTGAAAGTTTTGGATATGCTTCTTTGGGTTCTAAAGGAGGAGTTCTGGGAAATAGAGAAACAAGCATGTCTTCTGATTTTCAAAAGAGCATGAGCCTATAAAGCTGGTTATGTTCCAGCTCTTGAGGGTTATTGTACTCGCTCCAACTTCTTCTATAGTTGTAGTCAATCTATTTATGCTAATTTGATATATTGTATTAATACTTAAGGGTTCTCATGAGTTGATTCCATTAGTCTCTGCAATAGTTTTGTTTTAAATTTAAATATTAAAAATATTGAAATACAAAATTTTACTTATTTCATGCGCTTTAATTTGTATATGTTATTGCCGTTGAAGTTTTTTTATTACCATGTTATTACCGTGCAACACACGAGTGAAAACTCTAGTAATAATGATGATGATGATGATGATGATGATGTGGGGCATGTGTGCGTTGATATATTTTTCTGATAACTTAATTATCTTTTTTCTACTTACTCATGTATTTACCTATTCCACATAGTTGACTCGCCTCCAAGAACATCTACTACCTCGTCACTCAGCGGCAAATAGGGGCACCCAAACAAAAAAAAAAAGAATTTTTTTTGCCTTTTTTTTCCTTTGTTTATGTTTTCCTTTTTGAAAATTTAATTTACTGATTTTGAACTAGAAAAATAAAAATGCAGTTGTTACGTTAAAGTCTACTAGTCAAATCAATTCTCATATAAAATAAGAAAAAGTGTACAATTTAACATATTATACAAGCATTTTTCAAGGGTTGTCAAAATTCTACGACTTATTTATTTAAATGATTTTATTTACCATGTAGGAGACATTTATTCGGAAAATAATGTTATTCAATGTAAAGGCAGTATTTAGCTTGAAATTGGTGTTATTCGAAATACTTTAAATAAAATGAACATCATTTTTTGTTATTTAATTTTTGCCCCCTTAAATAAAAATGTATGTCTTCACCATTGTAGTCACTACTAGTGATATATCAAGGGAAAAAAAAATTCTTCCTCAGATTTTTCAAAATTCATGGATTTTAGCCAACTGAAAGGATCTTCTGATCCAACCAGAGATCATTTGGATTCATTAGTAATGGGATCACTTCTTATGGACTCATTGAGAATGATTCTGATCTAATTCACGGCCTATTAGAAGTAGAAGTCGCTCTGGTGGGATCTTCACGGACAAAAAAATTGCAGTCAGTTTGATAATGATCGAATGACATTACTTCTTCGGCCCGACTGAGGAATCCCTTGGATATGCCTCTAGGAATTTCTGGTACTTTCAACTTCATGATTGTATTCCAGGCTGAACACAACATCCTTATGAACTGAAGCGATGACATTTGAAAAGTGTCAAAGCTCCCATTTTCTCATAAATGAATTCTTTTTTTTTTTTTTTGTGGTTTGCTGCTTAAATGTTGTAGACAATGTTCTGAAGGTAAGAAGGTGACAAATAAAATTGATCTAACAATATATGTATGATACTATATGGTGTTATACTGCCATATGACGTGTATCGAGGCACGTAGCATAGTTGTGATTCACACCACATGGGCATATGAGAGTATGATACCATACTATATGGTGCTAAATCGGGATTAAGGTGAGATGTGGCGTGCATCGAAGCGCTATATGATTATGGTTTCCCATGTGGCGTGTCAAAATACACGCCACGTAGTCATATGGCACAATATAGTGCTTCGGGACTAGAGGAACCATTGATCACAAAATATGGTAGGACAAGGAAAAGATCGTCTGACGTGTTGCAGGTAAATATGAGCTTGTTGGTCAAACAGTCGACGTTGATGCATCTCCAATAGGATGTTTGAATGCAAAATGCTCTCTAAAATAAAGAGTTAAATAATAAAAAGTTTCTCCAATAGACTCTCTACTTTAACATTTTAATTTAAAGAGTGCGTTTGACTCTTCAAATTTGAAGAGCCAACTTCACTCTGTTTAATTAAATGCTCCTAAGAAACTTCAAATTTCAATATCTTTTGTGGAATAAAGTAGTTGAACATTAATTAAGAAAATAGATGATAAAATTAAATAATTAAGATAAAAACATGTTAAAGAATAAAACATTTGAAAACACAAGATCGGAAGAGCACTCGTTGAAAGAAGTGAAATAAATAGCAAAAAATAGAGAGACTATTGGTGTGTAATTTTGTTCACCTCTTTAATGGGTATCTATACCCCTCTTTAAAGGGGTTAGTTCTAATTAATAAAAATGATTAAATTTAATATATAATTAATGAATTTTATTCTCTCTCTTCCATTTATGCTTTCACACACACTCTCTCTCTCTCTCTCCTCCTTATCTCTCTAGGCACACACTCTCTCTCCCTTCTCTCCATGCAAACACTCTTTCTTGTCTTTTACTTTATTTTTCATTATTTTGTTTTGTTTTGTTTTATTTTATTTTATTTTATTTTATTTGGGAATTATATAAAGCTTCATATAATAAAAAATATATAAAATAGAAGTATTGAAAAAATTGAATTCCGATTGCAGAAATTCCCGTTTCAATATATCACTAATATATAAACGTCAGAATCCTAGTAAAACATTTAGATTTCACATTTATCCCTACTTTTTTATTTTAACTCCCTGTTTGTCCTTACTTATTATTATTCCTCATTTATTATAACAATTTATTAATTATAATATTAAATACAAATTAATTAATTAAGTTAACATATGTTATCCTTCTAGCTAATACTTTTTGTTATTACATATTTAAAAAACTTAAGAAGAATCTAAAATAATGTGAAACTTAATTAATATATATGATTCAAAGAAATAAAAAACTATTATGAATGAACACAAATAATTATTTAATTATTTTAGTTTAGCGCAAATATTTTCTCAAGAAACATTTTTTTCTTTCGCAACAACACAAATAATTATTTAATAGTTTTTTAGTGTACTATTTAATTCCAATAACAAGATTAATCTTTAGTGTTTATTGTGTTTATTTTCAGTTCAATTTGAAGCTTAATCTTTAGTCTACTATTTATTGTGATTAATTTTAATTTTAACAATTATTTCAATAAAAAGTTTTTGAAACAAGAATTACAATTGTAATTATTATCAAACCCTCTCTCAAAACAATTAGTGTGATAAATTGTACTCCTATTTGAATCTTTTTAATATCAAATTCTACTTTTACTTATTACCCGGCGTTGTTTAATTCCTTAATTTCGATATAGTCTATTATTTAATTTCAATTCTATGAATAATAATTAGTGTTTATTATGGTCAATTTTAATTCAATTTCATGATTAAAATGATAATAATAGTAATAAATACAAAGCAAGCATACGTCATCTCTTCAAAGAAATATTTTTAGAAGTGCATTGTTTAAATAATACTTTATGAAAAATCATAAATGATTATAATCCTTTTTATTGCATGCAATAATCATACTATAAATTTAAATATTTTTAAATATTATGAACATGCATATGAACCAAATGGTCCAAATTAATTCTTTTATTGTACTAAGTTTGTGTGTGTATAAGGAGGAAAGTGCGTAAAACATTCACATTCCCATTTTACCTCCAATATTTTCTTTTAATACTCATTTTGTCCATATAATTAAACTTTTTCAAATATGTTAATTGCATTGTTTTTTGGGTATTTTTCCAATTTAATTAGTGATTAGTTTTTTTGGTTACTTTCGTGCATTTATGTATTAGTGATGCCTTAAAAGCATTTTAATTGTATTAGTTTTTCTCCAAACTAAATCCAACATAAAATAATACTTATTTTTTGTGCTTTTTTTTTTTTTTACTTTGAAAATAAAATCCCCAAAGATTTTACAAAAAAAGTCATACTAATTTTTTGAATATACTAAAATAAAAATTTATTGGTTAGTATTCCTTTGATATTTACCCCCAAAAAATAGCATAACTTTCATGGTTTTTATTTTAAAAAAAAATGCACGATAAGATAAAAAAGTTGAAACACTTGCTATCTTTCGCTATACACATTTGAAAACGATTATTATACAATTAATATTAATTAGTTTGAAATATTAATTTTAAACCATTGTAAGTTCATATTAGCGCTGCAAACAAATCGAATAAATTGTGAAATCTTAATCTACCTGTTAACTCTTAATCAAAGTTTACTTTAAAATAAAAGATAAAACAATTGCACAAATGACTTTCTTACCATAAAAAATCATGGATGTCGCTATCAATAGTTCTCTTAGAAGAGTTGGAGCCATGTTTATATATATTATATATATATATATATATGCACCCGCAATCATATTTTTTCAAGTTTCTTCTCTCTTTAATTTTTTTTTTTACTTTCCTTATTTAATTAAGTATTATTTTCTTCTTACATCCTTAAAGATATAAATAGAAAAAAAATGGGGAATGAAAACTATATGTTTATAAAAGTAGCTGAATTCATATAATAAAATGGATGTTCTCAAAAAAAATAAATAAATAAAATGGACAAAAAATGTTTTTGGTTTTATCA